>JAQQSK010003402.1:0-166822 GCA_028658325.1 Potorous gilbertii
CATTTGACCCAGCATCAAATCAAGTTTTAATCAGCTTCTCTTGGTGCATCCTGAATTATCAAAGTGTATTGGGGCTTAAGTAAGAAAATATTTGGGCTCCCAGTTTTTAGTCACTTAAGAATTGTCCTGGTAGCTTGAGAGAATGGGAGCAATATCCCAAAGGTGCTGGGTCTAGAGTCAGGAAGACTTACCTTCCTGACATTGCAACACTAAGCTACAACATTAACTTGATAAAGTATGAGAGTGAAAGAAACAAACATTTTCTGACAGACCAATGCTTTCCTCCTACAAATCATCACTCTGACACTTGATAAGAATACCATTGGGTAGGAAAATTAAGAAGAGTTAACTTCCCTTAAGGGACGCTAGGTGACACAATGCTTAGAGTGCCTTGCCTCAAGTAAGGAAGACCCACCTGAGTTCAAATCCAGTCTCAGACACTAACTAGCTGTATGACTCTGAGCAAGTCACTTCACCCTCATCTGTAAAATGAGCTGGAGAAGGAAATGACCAACCACTCCAGTGTCTTTTCCAAGAAAACTCCAAATGAGGTCACAAAGAGTTGGATAACCCTTTTGTATTTGAAATATGTTTAGATGATCAAAAATTTGTCTTGTACCGAACTTTATAAAGCAGAGAATCTCTGTACTATGAATCCACTTAAAGCAATTGCATTTCTTTATTTTTTCCTGGACACTTAAAATTCTAGGTTTTAGTTTCCATACATTGTAGAGAAAATGAATGTTTCATTACATCCTTAAAAGGCTCTTAGGCAATTCATTCCTCCTTTGTGAGTCCGAGAATTTTTGTTGCTGCCATTGGTGTATTTTTTGAGAGGGAAAGGGGTAAAATAAGTTAATTGGATTAGATAATTTCTAAGGTTCCTTCCAGTTATAAAATCTAATGCTCTAAAACCTAGTTCTAGTAATAATTGTCACTTGTGTGGTCCTATAAGCTTTGTGAACCACTTTATTCATGTTATCTCATTTGGGCTTCAGAACAACTATGTGAGGTAAGTGTTATAAGTATTATTAACATCCTTATTTTACAGATGAAGAAACTGA
This sequence comes from Potorous gilbertii, assembly GCA_028658325.1. Lineage (NCBI taxonomy): Eukaryota > Metazoa > Chordata > Mammalia > Diprotodontia > Potoroidae > Potorous > Potorous gilbertii. The sequence continues at coordinate 1,065 of JAQQSK010003402.1, forward strand.
GGCAGAAAGGTTTATGGAACTTTCCTCTGTTCACCCTCTTGATAAGTACCAGCTATAGGATTAGAACCTGGTTCTTTCCAGCACCAAGTTCAGCACTCCCTCCCCTGACCTATACTGCTTCTGGGTTAGTAGTGTGAAAGTCTGTGTTGGGAAGAAAGCTGACCACACAGAAAAGGAGATTGATGGATGTACTTCCTTTTCCCTTTCTCCTCCCCTTCTTCTGATTCTGGTTACTGCCCATACACTGGCAGATGGGGTAAAGTAAAATGTTTATGTGTCCAGCAGCCATGAAGTAAGGGTTGATCAGAATTATCTGTTGCCTGAGACATAGTGACAAGGCAAGCAGGGGTTGCCTGTGGACACTGTGCGAGTTTCCTGTTGCACAATCTAATACAAATGTTTTAGGAACAGAATTTATACAGTCTGATAAGTCTCGATGATAATAAACCAAAGAAGGGAATTATAGATGAAGACAGGATTGTATTCAGGGTGGACCCTGATCCCAGAGATACAAGACCCATGAGGGCCCATGAGGACCATTCCATGATTTCCTTTGACTAAGGTTGGCAGCTTCCACCTTCTGATACAAAGGGATACAAAAAGAGGCACCTGTGAATATCATTGTCAGATGATAGAAGAGAAGGGTGATGCTCCTTCCTGGCATCTCTCCACTCCAGCACAGACTTCCCGTTAGGAGAACCAAAGGAAGAGCTGTAAGGACTTGTACAGAGCACCTTTTTCTATCATCTCACATTGAACCAGAGATATCACAGCTGTACTGAAGTGAGCAGCACATCCTTAGGTCTGGGTGTTCCAGCAAGATGTGAATGATATAGAGCAGTGACTAGGGAAAAGACCACTGGACCAGAAATCAGAGTTTCTGAGATTGTTCAAGCTCAAAGGGACCTCAGAAATTCTTTTGTGTGTTATAGACCCCTTTGGCAGCAGTCTGATGAAGGCTTTGGACTCCTCAGAATCATGTTTGTAAATGTATTAAATAAAATATGCAACATTACAAAAGAAACTAATTCTGTTGACGTATTTCAATATGTTATCAAAATATAAAACATTTCCACAGACCTCCACTCTAATTCAACCCCCTCATCTTACAAGTTGGGAAACCAAGGCTGACCCAGTAAAAGAACCTGCCCAAGTTTATATCCAGGATCCAAGGTCCTGAGCTCCTGCTTTCCTGTTCTAAAACATGTGATTGTAGTTCTAGGCAAAACCATTGAACAAGTCACCTCTGAAGTTTAGCTTCCTAGCTTGTCAAATAAGGAAACCAATAATATTTGCTCCACTTGATGGCACAGAGTGTGAAGAAAATGTTTTGTAAGCTTTAAAGCAATAAATAGTGATAAGATGCTAATGATTACCAATAGAATAGAAGCTCTTTGAAAGCAAAGATTATTTTTCATTTTTTCTTTAAATCCCCAAGGTCTTAAATAAAATAAGCACTTAATAAAATTTTATTTAATTGAATTAGAAGACAAAAGGACAAAGGGATGTGATGGCTAGAGCATGATATTAATGGTCATCATTGGTATCATTAGTACAGCTTCAATTTCTTGTTTGTATCACTTAATTTACTGTTTCTTAAATCCTTCCACTCCTAAACATGATTAGATATCGGGATGCCGTGACAAGGTAGGTTAGTGGTGGGCTGAGAATCACCTTTTTTCCTCTACCAGCAGTTGCTTTAACTGCTTGCTTTTTGTGCTTAAAGATGTTGGGTGGACTCCTTCCTTTGTGGGCAAAGGAAGAGGAGAAGACCCATGAGGGCCCATGAGGACCGTCCCATGATTTCCTTTGACTAAGGTTGGCAATTTCCACCTTCTGGTTTGGCTGAGAATGTGTTTCCTTACTTATGTCAACACTCTCTGGCTTTTGTTTTAACAACCTCCTTTACCTTTGGGGTCTACCTGCATTCAGGTAGGCTACTGTTGATGTTGCCCAGGAGGGGAAAACATGACAAGAGGTACAAGAGGTGGAAAGCATGCTGGATTTCGAGTCTGAATCCTAGCTGTCACTTACTAGTTTCATAGTGGAGAACGGGTCACTTCAACTTTTTAGAGATTTAATTTATACCTCTGTGAAGGGACAACAGTATTTGTGCTGGGATTATAGATAATTGCTGTTCAGTCTTTTTCAGTTGTGTCCAACTCTTCACAACTCCCTTGAGGGTTTTCTTGGCAGAGACACTGAAGTGGTTTGCTGTTTCCTTCTCCAGATCATTTTACAGATGAGGAAACTAAGGCAAACAGAGTGAATTGACTTGCCCAAGGTCACACAGCTAGTAAGTGTCTGAGGTAAGATTTAAATCTGAAGTATTCAGTCCATCACCAAGAGCTGAAAGTCCCCGTGGAGGCCATTTAGCTTAATTTTATCATCTTACTGATGAGGTAATTGGTTCAGAAAAGACAAATGACTTGCCCAAAGTCACAAAGATAGTTGATGAAATGAGACTTGAATGCAGGTCCATAGACATCAATTCAAGGCTCTCCTTACTGCACTGTGCACTACCTACCTCATAAGTTTATAGAAGAATCATTTCATATGCTTCAAATGCTCATTAGCATGAACTGTTATAATTACCATGCTCCAAACTGCCCCTGCCTAGTTTTAACTCTTCTTATCTGCCTGATATTTTTGTACATCCCAACATCCCCAGTCAGTTCCCCATCTCTAGCAGCTGCTTTGGCATCATGGTGTCATTTGTCCTTGCCACAGCCATGCAAAGTTACTATGGGTCTGTTTTGGCTGGTTTGAGAAGTTCTCCCTTCCCTATCCCCTTACCCCCCTGGTTCCTACTATTTGGTGTGAAATATAGCACATAGATGTCACAGATGAAATTTGTCACAGGGTTTCAATTAGGGGAGAAAAAGATCATAGAGGATTCCTGCCAACTAGTGCCTCTTTGGGGGTGGGAGTGGAGTTTTTGCTGAGGAAATGCATTCTGAACTGGTTATTTAGAAATAGGTCATCCTATCCCTATGGAGTTTTCCACTTACCTAGGAGCTGAATAAGATGCCTTCGGTCTTCCAACAAAACCCAACTGAGTTTGTGAGAATAGCCTTGGATTCATCCATTCATTTCAGTTTTATCAGATGTTAGATCTACAGAGAACTGTAGGGATCTAATCTCCACATCTGACAGATAAAGAAACTGAGGTTCGGAGAAATAAGGTATTGGTCCAAGGTCATACACATGATGAGTCTGGAAACTAGAGCCTAGGTCTTCTAGATTCTGGTCCAGTAAGTTTTCTCAGGTATGTCAGCTTTGATGGCCCCAGAGGTCTGAGAAAACCAAGTGGAGATTCTCAGACAGAGGTGTGCTGGATCCAGCTCTTAGTGAGAGCAACTTATTAAATTTTCAAGGTGAGCATTTATAGTGTGAGGTGGAGAATATTCAGCCTCAAGACCACATGCGACTGTCTAGGTCCTCAAGTATGGCCCTTTGACTGAATTCAAACTTCATAGAACAAATTCCCTTAATAAAAGGATTTGTTCTGTAAAATTTGGACTCAGTTTAAAGGCCTCATCCAAAGACCTAGAAGACCACATGTGGCCTCCAGGCCACAGCTTCACCACCCCTGATTAATGTCTTGGAAATTAGCAAATGCTACAAATCAGATGGACATAGAGGTGGCCCAGTGCTAGACCTGGTCAAAAAGACTTGAGTCCAAATGTGGCCTCAGACATTTACTAGCTGTGTGTCCCTGGGCAAGTCACTTAATCCTGTTTGTCTCAGTTTCCTCATCTGTAAAATGCACTTGAGAAAGAAATGGCAAACCACTCCAATATCTTTGCCAAGATAATTCCAAATGGGGTTACAGTCAGAAATGACTGAAAATGACTAAACAACAATAAATCAGACCTTGGTTTACTGTTTTGTTGACTGTCTGGAGTTTAAAAAGTAATGGAGAAAATATTAAGATTGCAGAACAAATTTAAAAGTCTGTCATCTGTACAGTTTCTCCCCTTCCCCTTTGGAGAGCTGGTTGTTCCCAGAGGTTCACTAACTCTGAGGGAATCACTAACACTGATAATAATGGTTAAAGTGTAACTAACACTTTGATAGCTTATAAAGTGCTTTCTACATATTATGTCATGTAATTATCGTAAGACTGTACTATGTAGGTAAATGATAACAATGGAGAAAAAGGAATATATTTCTATAATGCACGAAGGAAGTGCTATCCTCATAAACCCCCTCAATTATAGGTTGTTCAAGTATCATCACTCTCATTTAATAAATGCCAGCTAACTCACTCTAAAGAAATAAATCAGAACTCAGAGAGACTTGTGTATCATTATCGCTGTTCAGGCATTTTCAGTCATGTCCAATTCTTCGTGAGCTCATTAGGGATTTTCTTGACGGAGATACTGGAGTGGTTTGCCATTTCCATCCCTGGTTCATTTTACAGAAAAGAAAACGGAGGCAGCCAGGGTTAAGTAACTTGCTCAGGGTCACATAGGTAGGAGGTGTCTGAGTCTGGATTTGAACTCAAGAAGAGGAATCTTCCTAACTCCAGACCCAGAACTCGACTGAGCCACCTAGCGGCCAAAACTATAAAGTTAACAAATAATGCAACTCTAGATCCCACCACCCCTGATATAGGGGTCTTCCATTGCGAGATAGGTAAAAAGAACTTAAAATTTGAGGATATTTGAACAGCTGGCTTAAGAGTATCTTATTCAAGTCATGCAGGTACCTGGTTTTTTTTCTCCTTGCGGAGTTGTGAAAGCAGATTATGAAAAGTAACAACCAAAGGGAACCAAGGAGAGAATAGCAACAGTAACGGTTACCATTATAAGCCGCATTTACATATCACCTTAAGGTTTATAAAGAACTTTCACGATTTTACAGAATCTGTTTTTATAGGATCCACAGAGAACAAAAGTTGATTGCTGAAGTGTGTCACTGTCTCAAGGCAAACCCTGACTCCCCCATAGATTACTTGTGGTCCCTATCTAGGCAGTAATGTTTCTGCGTTTTTTCCCTTTGGTGAAATGCACATTGACATTTTTTTTTTTAACAAATAACACAATTTTCCCTTTGTGTTTCCCTTAATAAAACACAGAAATGAGAGCAAGAAAGGGAAAGTAAAAAAACATGTTCTGCCATCTCCACTCTACAGCAGGATGGTCCTTCCTCTCTCCTCCCTCCCTCTCCCTCTCCAGTATGCCTCCCGCCTCTTCCCACCACTTCCCCTCTCCCTCTCAAAAAAATCTCTGCGGCAAGTATTCATCAGTCGAGTATTTCTTCGAACTACCAGGAGAGAGTAGTTTCTACAGCATGATACAATCTTCTTTTCTACCATCACCCTCTCCCCCTCAAAACAACAACAACAACAAAAAAAAAACTACAGTCAAACTAGGGAAATAATTTGTTAAGACAGAGACTACTGATGTACAAAGCGTCTCCAGAATTTGAGTTAAAAGGTTCATAGAGACAGAAGGGGCCTCAAAGGCCTTTTATTCCAACATACTCATTTTATAGATGAGGCAACTGATATCCAAGGAAGCAAAGTCACTTTTCCATAATTCAGAGGTGGAATTTGAACCCAGGTCCTTTGGAGCTCTGGCTTCAAAGCTAGTCCTCTTTCTGCAGATGTGTGTTCTGCATTTACCCTTATAGGGTCATGAGTCCTTGCTCCATTGAAGGAGAAATAGGGTTTTCTGCCAGAAGTTGATTGTAATCCCTGCCATTGCATCTTAAAGCAATCATTAGGTTGAAGACACAGATCTTGAGTTCCACTGGCTCTTTTGGAAGGAAAAAAGGAAGAAAACAAACATTGATTTAATGCTTACTATATGCCTCTTGGGACAGCTAGGTGGTGCTGTGGATAGAGCACTAGACTTGACATCAGGAAGATCTGAGTTCAAACTTGACCTTAGACACTTACTAACTTTGAGACCCTAGGTGAGTCACTTAACCCTGCTTGCCTCAGTTTTCTCATCTGTAAATTGAGCCGGAGAAGAAAATGGCAAGCCACTCCAGTCTCTTTTGCCAAGAAAACCCATGAACAAAAATCCACAGAGTCATATAGTGTGGGACATGACCAAATGACTGATATGCCGGTTTCTGACTAAGTGTTATACAAATATCTTTTTTAAGAGTCACAACAACCCTGGGGGAGGGGGGTAGATGCTATTACTATTCCCATTTTGCAGTTAAGGAAACTGAGATAAACTGAGGTTAGTCAGTAAACTGAGTTGCCCAGGATGACATAGCTAGTGCCTGAGGCTGGATTTGAACTCAGGTCTCCCTGGCTTCATGCCCAATACTCCAGTCACTATGCCAGCAGCTGTTTCTAAGCTCTATATTCTGATGGCAAGGGCTACTTCTTTTCCCTTCTCTGCAGTCATCTTTCTGCTTTATTTTCCTCTCTCCTAAGGTGTCTCAGTCAGTACAAAGAAGTATAAATTTCTTCATTCTTAAAATGACATCGGATGGTGACTCTGCAGATGATTCCTTCTTTTAAAGGGCTAAATTACATGATATTTGTATCTGAAACCTGATAATCAGCAGATGCCTGTGTGTGCACACAAGACATCATTAATGGTTTCTATCATAGAATGATTTGTGCTAGAAGATCTGAGAGATCACCTAGCCTAAGAAGGCTTTTTTTTTTTTTTTTTGAGGATTATAGACCTCTTTGGTAGTGTCTGGTGAAAGCTGTGGACCTCTTCTCAGAATAATACTTTTAAATGCACAAAGTCCAATGAATTACAAAGGAAGCAAGTTATATGGAAATACAACTATTAAAATATTTTAGTGCAAAGTTCACAGACTAGGTAAAGAACTCCTAACATAATCCAGTCTTTCCCTTTTGCAGATAAGGAAACTGCGGCCCAGAGAGATTAAGAGGCAAGGTCACAGAGTATTAATGATATAGTTTGGACAAGAGTTTGCTCTACTGACTGACAGTTGACTTTTCCTAGGATGAAAATACCAACCTTGGATCCCGGAGAATGTGAGTCCATAAGATTTTCTGCCTTCTTCAGATCCGCATCATCTATCACTGAATAACTGAGGTGAGTCCTTCCCATCTGTCCCATGCTCCCAAGTGACAAGACACCAAGGAATGCTACTGAATTGCCTGAGGCCAGGTAGAAAAATCACTTTTTGGGTCCGGAATGTGACTCAGAGATCTTCTTTGGGATTAGTAAATGAAGGGGAAAATTGGTTCAACTCAACAAACATTTATTGAATGTTTACCATGTATATGTTCTTATAGAGACAAAAAGTGAAAACAAAAAGTGTCTGTTCTCAAGGACCCTGAGTGTGTACATGTGTGTGTGTGTGTGTGTGTGTGTGAGACCATGCTACATTCTACTGAGTGTGTGTGTGTGTGTGTATATGATATATATATATATAAAACCACGCTACATTCTACTGAGTCTACATATGAACAAATGAGAAAATATATGATAATTGGAGGAGCATTAATGACTGTGGGTGAGGGTAAGGAAAGTTTCTGGAGGAGACAGCACTTGAGCTGAGCCATGAAGGAAGGAAATAAAAACTAAACTGCAGGCACATTTTGATTTGACTTTTAATTGGATTAAGACAAACCATTAGAGATATTCATTTTGCCACTCATTCAGTCAGCCTACAACATGCTAAATACTCAAAATGAGGGCCGCTGTATGGTGTGGTAAGCATGAAGACTAACACTGGCCCTACCCTCAAGAAACTCATAAACTAATGGTAGTGGGGAGAGATAATACAGCAGAGAAACATAGTTATGATATAAGATTCAATGAAGTAACGATAGAGAAGGGTAAAGAGCAAGGTGTGAGAGGTTCAGAGAAGGCAATATATAATAAAGAGACACATCAGCTAAATATGCACCTGGGCAAATACCACAATGGAAGATCTTACAATGTGTTTATATATCCTTTCTCTATCTTTATCCTAAGCCAGTTCATTTCCTCCCATTTCAGGTCATTTTTCTTTCTCCTCCTCCAAATCAGAAGTATTTATTCAACATCTTACTCTGTACCCAACAAAATCATCCCTGATCTTTGGCAGCTTACAGTCTATTTGGCAAGCAGAACTTTTGTATACAAAGCAACAGAAGATGCCAGCCTGCAATTCATGCTAAATTAGAGAATCCTCCAAAAGAAAGGGACAAATCTATGGTTTAGGATTGCAATTGTAGTGAAATCTCAGCTGCTTTACGACTGCTCAGTGGAGATTTGCCTTTATTTATATTTTTAGAGTGGAGGTATTGCCCACTTGATAATTTTTCCCTTGCTTAATCTCTGTTCATATCCTTTCTTGGGGAACTGCTTATATCCCACACTGGTTCCTCTTCTTCTTATCATTTCTTTCAATCTTGCCCCACCTGAGTAGATGCGAAGAATGTCAGCCTAAAAGATAGACATGGATTTGAATCTAACAGCCCTCCCACTAGTGGCTAACAGAAATAGCCAAATCTCAGTTTCCTCCTTTGTAAAATGGATTGGGGTAAGTATATCTGGCCAAATTACTTTCCAGGATTATTCAGATCAGTGGGCTAATTTTGAGGAAACATTGTTTTAAAATGTACTATCAGGTATGATTGTCTTTGAGGCCCCTGTCCACCTGCTGCACCCCTTCCATGATTTCTGTGATTGGCAGGTGATGGATCCTGTCAGGACCCATTTGTCCTCATCATCAGAATTAGAAAATGTGGGCTTTAAACTGTACTTATTCTCCATGGTTCATGGAAAATAACTTTCTTTTGCTAGCTTTTTTTACTTTGAAAAGTAGAGGAGTGACCACATTTCCAGGTTGCTGAATAGACTCAGACTGCTGAAACAGAAACAAATTTTACACCTTCACCCCACGCCCACCTTGTTTTTCAAAGAACGATCTCCTTGCCTGATCCTGCCTGTTTCATATTACTATAGTTCTAGGGGATAGAAGTCTGGAAATCACGAACGTGGGGTCCTAGAGTATTGAAGTTGAAAGAGAGCTTAGAAAACAGACATTCCCCTCATTTTGCAGATGAGGTAACTGAGACCCAATAAGGCAAATGACTTGCTAGTTAGTGATCCAGGTTCCCTGACTTTCAGTCAAGTGCTCTCTTCGGACTTCAGTCAGCCTCTGACTGAAGAGGTGACCTGGACACACTTTCTCTGCGATTTAGTTACCTAGTAAACAGAAGGACTTGCTGCAGAAAACCTCGGTATCAGGAGAGACAGAAAAGAGAATCTGACGCTCAGTTGCTTCCGAGAAGACATAAGCTGTGCAACCGCGAATGATGCCTAGTACGTTTGCAAGCAAAGTAGTAATGAGAAGTGCTCGGGGCTTATCACCACCTATGCTGGGACTGGTGTAGATAGGCAGACATGCGTGTGTGGGAAAGTCCACGCTACTGCTTCTGGCGTAGAGCAGTTCAGGTGGAGTGAGGTCCTTTATTTTCTCCCTTGGAGAGGCCGGCAGATGCGCTAGGCAGTGAGCGTGCAATGAGGTAGCAGAGTTACACGTGGAGGGGAGGAAACTTTGTGAAGACAGGGAGCTAGGTGAGGCAAAGACGTGCCCCAGGCTGGGAGGTGGGCCAGATCGCTTCGGACACGAAGAACCAGGCTGATCCCAGCCCCTCCAAGGGACTTGCCTCCGACCCTCCCCTTCCCCCTTTCCCTCCTACATGAGAGCACCACACACACACACACACACACACACACACACACACACACACACACATACACATACCGCTCAGCAACCCGGGATCCTCCAGAAGGAGAGAGGACCCGAACCCGCACCCCAGGATCCAGACTTCTCCCTATTCCTCCATCCCGTAGCTGGCTCGGAGAAGCTCACTGAATCTTCCGTAGGCCCTCGGGCCGGGTACCGCCAGGACAGCGGGATCCCGGGAAGCCGAGCTCCCGCTGCTCCAGACGCGAGTGGAGGCAGCGTGGGCCGGTTGGTGAGGGAAACGGACTGCCGGCTGCTTAGGGAAGTGGCAGTGGAACAGGGGGCCAGCCCTGCCTCCGGCTGCCCACTCAGCTTAGCCATCTCCTGGGTCTGACCTCTCTTCTGCAGAGCTCACTTTCTCGGCCGCTGCCCTGTCGGGACCAACTAGCTGAAGTCTGGCTGTTTGTCTCTCCTTCGGGGACCTGGCTCTCTCCAATCAGGTAAGTTTGCCGGCTTCCACCTCCCGGGTCTAGTGGCTCACGAACGCCTGTGTTCAAAGTTTATCTGAAATGTGTCCAATACTGAAACCGTGCAGTTTCCTCCCCACGGTTTATTTTTTTGCCCTGGCCTGGCCCGGCAGATAGGACTCTTTTGGCACCCCCTTGGCCTGCGCCTCCCCTACTCGGGCCTCCTCTCTCCCCTCTTTGCGACTAGTGGAAAGGGTCGGGCGGGCGCCCCCAATCAGTCAGTCCCCTACGATAAAGCGCAGAGAGTTAGCTCAAGCCACCTTCTCTTCATCTCAGTGGGGAGACTCTTCCAATTGCTTGGAGGTGAAGGCCGATGCCCAGCCTGAGATGAGGAGGCGGGGTGGTGGGACTGGAAACCCAGTGCAAGTATATAGGCTCAGAGCAGAGAGACAGAGGGAGGCTAACCCCTCGATTTCCACCCCATTTATTGCCTCTCTACCAATAACCAGACTCCCACTTAGGCATTTGGGTTAAAAAATTGAGCAGATTGAAGTAGAACAGATGTCTGGATTATGGGTACTCTGGTTTTGGAGGCAGAGGTGGGGAAAGAAAACTTGGGGTACCCCGGGGCACAGGGGACGGGAGAGGGACTAACCTGATCTTAAAGATTCGATTCGCTGTCATTGAAAGAAATCGAATCCACCCGGTGCACCTTCTCTGAGACCTGTCTCCCACTCTACCCACCCCCTTTTCTACCTCCTCCTCCCCCACCCCCCATTCCCTTGCAGTGTTTCTCTCTCTAGACCCTCCTCTCTTCTCTCCTCTTTCTATCTAACTCGGACACTCCCTCTTGCCGTTCCCTTGGGTGTGTGGCGCCTATCTGTGCTGCGTCCAGGTCGGCCTAGGGAGGGTTAGTCCGAGGGGAGTTGTACGTCCCTTTGCTCTTCTTTCCCAACCAGGTCGGCTCCCCTTCCACTCCCTGGTCCCCGGAAACCTCACCATGCTGGACGGACTAAAGATGGAAGAGAACTTTCAGAGCGCGATCGAGACCTCGGCCTCCTTTTCCTCGTTGCTGGGTAAGTGGAGACTTGAGGTCGCCCGCTATTCCTCCGTGGCCCCCTCTCAAAGTCTCGACTCTGATCCTGTACGCGGACCGAGGTCCGAGTTTGGGCAGCTTCGGAAAAGAGAACTCTCGGATTCCTTTGGAGTTCTCGCTAGGATTCCTCTGGAAAGTAAGAGGATTCGGCCTCTCTATCTTACTTAGAGATAGATGCAGTGCCCTCCAGAACAACACACAGCATACACAACTCCCTTGGTATTCCTTCCCCACCAAAACCAAACCCAGAAACCACGCCAGCCTCTCCAACCCTGCGCATAGAACTCGGAATTCCCCAGTCCCGGGAGGAGCCTGGGAACAGGAGCAACTACTTCCAGAAGTGGCAAGCGATTAAAAACCCTCTATTTTGATCACTTTGCAGATCGATATATTCTAAGGCCACCCCTTTTTCTTCTGGCTCTGCCTCCCCTCAAGTTTTCTCCATCTTGGGGAGGGGGGGGAAGATGACCAGGTAGGAATCTCGAGGCCTTTTCCTCTGCCCTTGGTCAGGTAGGGTCAGGCTCAGGAGCTGCTCAAGTTCGAGGCTATTTCTTTGACTTTTCTGCCACCCCTGACTTGGAAGCCCGGGACCGAGGGGAAGGGCGGGGGGTAAGCCGCGGAACACTTTCAGGGGTTCTTTTCAGGAGAGAGCCAAACGAAATTACGCCTGAAACTTAGCGGGGAAGGTATTGGGCTACAGAGCCCTTTACTCCTCTGGTCTGAAGCTGGGAGCCTCGGGTTACCTCTGCTGAGGTCTTCTAGACCTTAGTGAACTAACAGAACCCGGACCCGGCTCTTCCCTTCTCCCCACGGACCTTTTTGTGTCGGTTACGGCTCAGCTAGCCTGGGAGCTCTGGAATTGGGGATCACGAGAAAAGAGTTGAGTTCCCTTTGAACCCCTTCTGAGCTGCATCCAAATTCCCCTTCTCTCAGCTGGGCAGGGAACGGGGCGGGTGCAAATTACATTCTTATTCTTATTAAGATAATATCGTTTTTATTTTTAAAACCTTTGCACCATTTTATAGCTTCTAACAGGGAAGGTATAAGGTGAGATAAGTTTGGCTGGATAAACCAATTTAAGGGAAGAATGTGACCCTCTTGGACATCTCCTTTTATTCTGTCCATTCTCCCCCAACTTCCCCAAACTCAGTCAGTAACCAAATAACGGACAAATTAAGTCGTGACCCAGGCAGGGACAGCCTCCTGAGCTACGAGAAGCCCAAGTATTCGACAATTTCACTTTGAACTCAACGAACAGAATTCACAACTTTGCCTTTCTTTCCACCACCCAAGGAATTTCTCTCTCTCTCTCTCTCTCTCTCTCTCTCTCTCTCTCTCTCTCTCTCTCTCTCTCTCCCTCTCTCTCTCCCCCTCTCCTCCCCTTTAGCGGAATACCTAGAGACTACCACTTTATAAATCTATAAGTCTTTTAGACTAGTATGGAGAAATTTCGGAAAATGGTATTTCTCCCCTCTCCCTCCGTTCAAAGTAATCTATTGGAGAATATTTCCCTCCAGGGATTGGGGGACCATTCGCTGCACTCGCTTTACCACTCCGTCTTCCACTTCATACATACACACATTTCGTGTCTTTTCTCCAGAGCAAAAACCAGAGACAAAGACGGGTAAAGGCTTGAATCCATTTGCGAAAGCACACGCTCTTAATAACTTCAAATAATGCCTTCTGAGCCCAGCCCATGCTTCTCTCTGGAGCTGTGAAAAAGGATAAATCCAGCGAATTGAGAAAAAACCCTATAAAACTCGTATTAGAATGGGGGGGGGCACATCTCATTAAAGGGAAGGAAAAAGAAAAATTATTTCGCATTTTCTACGAGGTTTTCGTTCCCCCCATCTTTTTGCCCGCTTGCTGTGGTCTCACGGAACTGTGATGGGCCTCCTGAATCCAGACTCCATAGTTCATCCCGCCCAGAGATTTAGGGCAGTCTTTGATAGGATCAAACTTCTTTGGGGTACTTTCTGTCTCCATTCTGCTCCCAGGTTCTGCTAGGTCTTCTGAGTCGGGCCATCAAACTGCAAACGGCGCCAGGGCCTCCCCATCCATAGTCCTGGAGGTTGAAATTTTGTGGGTTCATGGTAGGGGGAAATAATTGTCCTTGCTGAGACGCAGGCGTGATTTTCCAATGCCTCGGGATATTCTCGGGAGAAAAAAAATTATATTGCAATAATAATGGTAAGTAATCATTTTCTCCCCAATATATCTCATCAAAAATCGTTCGTTGGCCATCTAACCGTTTTATTCAATCTACCCAGGTAAACAAATGCCTGTGCTTAATACAGAATTAGGACATTTAAACCAACCATTAACTATGGATTAATCTTCGTTTTCCTAAACGGCACGAGCTCGTGATTATACCTACATAGACCTTCTCTCCCCCACCCCCACCCCCCATAGACGTAGGTTTCTGCCTTCTCTCCCTGTACCCCGCCCCCTTCCTCCGGCAGGGTGAGGATGAAACCAAAACAGAATTCCAACGATCTCGGTTAATTGGAAAGAGCAATTTCGTTCTGACATTTGTCTGTAGCTCTCGCCTACTCAGTATATTCGTTCTCCGACTCTGGCTCGAACCCTGTCTGGAAAGGGCAGTCTTTGCTGTCGTAGTAAGTTAGGTGTCTCTCAGAAACCCAGAGGCGCCTGGGGCTGGAGGGCCGACAGCAGGGGTGGCAAGCCCAGGGGAGGGGAGGGAGGGGCTCGCACGGTCTCGGTGGCCCTCGGTGCCAGTCTCCCGGTGTTGATCTGTCTTCTTGCAGGGAGAGCCGTGAATCCCAAGTCGGTTTGTGAGGGCTGTCAGCGGGTCATTTCGGACAGATTTCTGCTACGACTCAATGACAGCTTCTGGCATGAACAGTGTGTTCAGTGCGCCTCTTGCAAAGAGCCCCTGGAGACCACCTGCTTCTACAGAGACAAGAAACTCTACTGCAAATACGACTATGAGAAGTAAGTGGCGGCGTCCCCCCGTGTGTCCCCAGAGCGGGCCCAGAGCGCGGCTTTGCCTTTGTCTGCGTCGACAGGCTCACGGAGCTGTAGACAAGCCCACAGACGCACACGCACGTGTAAAGACTGGGGCATACTGGGAGACACCAAAGTACAGCGATAAAGACCACAAAACAATCCCCAGACGTGACTCCCCTCCCATCCCCCATTTGACACATACAAACACACACAGACTAGCAGGAAGCTGCCCGGATTCTCGTTCCCTTGACGTCCCAACTCCCAAAAGGAGTCTCCCTTGTTCCTCAGTCTCCTTTCCTTCTCCCAATGTCTCCCAGGCCTTCCCCGACAAGTTCTAGGCGCGACCTTCCTTCACTTAAATAAGGAGCTCCGGAAAGTTCACAGGACCCTTCGGGCTTTCAGTTTTCGTCCTTTCCCAAGGGACTCGCTCCTTTATTTGAGGCCACTTTTGTCTTCTCTTATCCCTCTTCTGTGCATACGGGAAGAGCCTTCCTTCAGAGTCCATTGCCAGTAGCGTCTGATGCAGGGGTTGTTGTGATGGTTGGGGAAGTTGGAGTCCCCAGTACGTTAGGGAAGGTGTATTGAATAGTGCGTGCTCCAGAACAGTGAATGGTACTGTTTGTATTACTGGGCCAAGGGGCAAAATGCTTGAAACCCGTTACTGTTACCAGTCTCAGAGCAGGGGTGATTGGGGAAGGGTGTGCGTGGGAAGAGTCCTTTATTTAGTTAGGAAGGGAATCTTTCGCAGCGGAATTGTCTACACTCTGTTAAGCCCCTTAGGTCAAATCTCCAGGTTACGGCAATATCTTTCAGGCTGCTATGGAGGTGAGATGTGAGAACTCCACCATCAGCTTTAATTCCTCTGGGTTACTTCTTTGCTGTCCTTTCCAGAGTCTTCCTTGCCTTCTATTGTCACCCTTGTGACTACCTTAGCTAATATCAAGCCCTATTGGGTCCTGGGGACGGTTCAGACTAGAGTCAAGAGGGCTAGAGGTCCCATTCTACACCCCTTGCTCAGACTGCCCTAACTTACCCTAAATCTCTTCCCAAGTTAATACGATTCTTGTCAGTCACAGGTTCAGATTCATTGTTTCTAAAAGCAGTTCGGGCATATTTTTGAGAGAAAGAGGGCTACAGCTATGGCAGCGACTTAAAGAAAAGCCTTGGTTTCTTAAACGAGTCAGGCTGGATAAGGCGAGGGAAAAGGGAGTTAGAGGAATTTCCTTGTTCTCTCCCGGAAGAGCTCGAGTGGGGAGTGGGGAATGTGTGGAGAGTACTGCTGCTTTCCCTGGTGGAGATGCCTGCTTAATAAAGACATTAACTTAAGACTGCTAGGAAGAGTAGGGGAGGAAAGGGGACTGATTGAAAAAGATTCTGCCTTGAATCTTGTCTTTGTGTGAAGTGGTTAGTGTCTGCATATATTTCACAATTGTCATTAAATATGGCCCTGGAATAAAACAGATTAAAGTATATAAGCAGAATCAAAGGAGGATTAGTCTGTTTGGAAAATAGTTCCCTTTGTGTTACTGAAAATGAGCAATAGGGGTGTGCCTGAGGAGTCTTAATACAAGGCATTGAGAAAGAACAGATATATTGGCACTGTTTCTACCATATTCCCTGGAAGTGATATTTACTAAAATACTGTGGCTTAACAATTAGACTCAATGGGTGCTCTCAGAAGAATTGTTTTCCCCATGACATTGTCTTGTTTTTAGATAGTATGGTTTTCTTTTTTACACCACCCCCCCTTTCATATGAAAATAATACAGGACAGTTTCCAAAAAATATCACATTGCCTTGTCCCTTTCTTTTAGGTTGTCATTATACAATGCCAAAATCTCTGAATGAAAAGTGGAAAATCCAGGAAATAAATGGGATATTGTGTCTTTACAATTTCAACTACCTTGCCTATTGGAAATCTTTGCTCCATTGCTTTATTATTTTTTCCAGAAGATTTTGATGTTGTGTTTACAAATTCTTTATGTTTCAGTTTATGAACTTTAAGGCATGACTATACTCACAGAGCTTAAAATTTTGGGGATTGGAAATGGATATAAGTTGTGGATTTTTATTCAGTTTGTTATTTAAAAGAAGAAGAAAGAAAAATCAAAGATAATCGTTAAGCTCAACATAATCATTTGTGGCAAATCTTCATTAAGGAACCCTGCTAATGTCAAAAGAAGTCAGTCTGAAAATATTTACACTACAATGTCCTCCCCTCCCCCTATTTCAACCTTCCAGTCTCTCTTTATGGTTTGAGCCCATCAGCTCAACAGGATCCTGCTCCACTTACAAAGCTATTTTTACTATGGTAGACTTACTGTTCATCAGCTAACTGTGGGGCTTATAACTTTGAGGGTTATCAGAGGTACTGGGATACATTGTATCTAAGGAAAACTTTCCTCACTTTTAATAGCATAAACTGCTTTGATAGATGGCCTAAAATAAGCTTGTTAAATGAGATAAAGCAAAATTATCACCATCACAAGTATTCATTGAACAATTCCTAAATAGAAAATACTGTAAATATACTCTATACCCAATTTGTTTTGAAAGACATGTTCTTTATCATCTATGAGTTTATACACTAGTTCTATAAATGGACAAAACAAGTCTTAAAGAAGTTTTTAGACCTTATCTCCTCCTCTTTTTCAGTATTAAAATTCTATAGTTTTAATTTTGGGGACATTTTGGCATTCTGAAGAGCCTGATGATCTTGGAGTCAGGCAGATGCGGATTCAAATGCCAATCCTTACATTTGCCAGTCAGTTGATTTTGGGTAAGTTGTTTAAATTCCATGTACTTCAAGCAACATTTTAGAATTACAATCAAGTAGCAGATAGACTGTGACCTGCCTTGGAGGAAATTGCCATCTTGAGGAAATAACGTATTCTATCAAAGCTGGGCAAACATGAGAACAGTGATTAGAATAGAAGTTGGGCATATGTGATAGGAAGACAATGACGATCAAGGGGAAAAGATAGAGGAACGTGAACTCTAAAGAATTCATTTGTGTTAACACTCAAATTTTGTGTTAATTAAGTTATTAGGAAAAGAAAATATACAATGGGCTAAAACAGGAGAAAACTCTGACATGAAAAAGAGGATTTTGAGCAATGTTTTATTTGACTATTATGTGGTTCTCTAGTGGCATATCACCTGTAGTGCCATGATTCCAAGCAATCAGTTAAAAAGTGTCAAGTTTCCTCCATCATCAAATTGTTTTCTCAAACAAGCCCAATAAGAAATTTGGTATTTCTCAGTGAATCCAAGTTGTTCAAGTATCTTGGAGGGACCACTATTCAGTAAAGAGTATACACACACACACACACACACACACACACACACACACACAACACACACACACACACACACACACACACACACATATATATGTTTATCTGTTCTTAAATTTTGGTATTATACATCAGATTGACTTAGGAAATAACCCAGATCAAGTAGAAAACAGACAAGGGAAAGGGAATAAACATCTCTTAAGCACCTACTATGTGCTAGGTAGACACTGTATTAATCACTTTACAAATAGAAAATGGTTTTGATTCCATTCAATTTAACTAACAATGAGTTTCCTTGGAGGAGAGTGAATTGTTCAACTGTTGTATGGTTTCCATCTTGTTGTGGATTTATTTATGAGGCTGGACTATGCCATCTAAAACTGATGCAGCTGATACAAATCTACATGTGTAGATACTGACTTTAACTGTCTTAGAAAGTCAGAGAATTATTTGACAATCAACATTATTTTCCACCCTATGTAACTGTTGTTCTCAATTTAAGTGAGCTTCTCTGTGATCCGGTTGGTTTGGAGTTTTCCCTGAATTACTTCCAAACAAATACTGTAGCTGGACTTGAGTCACTGATAGAAGAGGCTGCTGAATAATGGGAATATGGTAATACAATAGAAATTAAGACTTCTGGAAGAAATCCCAAGTAAAAATCAAGTTTATATTATTTCTTTCATGTGCTAGGAGCCTGAGTGCATCAGGCTTAGACTATTTCCCCTCACATATTTGGACAAGTTTATTATCACCCTACTTCAGATTGTCTTAGACATCTTTGGAGCTATGTGAGTTAGTTTTGCTGTCATCGTTGCCTGTTCCTACAATATCATAACTCCCCACATGTTAGCAAATCTCCTTGAGAAAGCTTTCCTCAGAGGGGGGGTTTCTGAGTTGTCCTCCCTCCCCAATTTTCTCATTTTTGGAACAGAACAATTATCTGAAGAAAGGGATTTAACTGGAGAAAGAAAGCGAATATCACACTTAAGGGTCTGGATATCTTTGGAACCTGCTGATTGGCAGCCTTGCAGTGAAAATATAGCACTGATAGGGATCTCTATTAAGACTTAGAATAAACCAGTTCTACATTTTATCCATTCAGAGGAGGATGTACGTGTGTGTCTGGTGGTGTTTGTGGGGGGAGGAGTTCAATTTAATTTTGTTAGAGTAACATTACTTGGAGATCACAACTAGTTATGCAGTTGCTCATAAAAGGAAGCCACAAATGAAATTATAGAGGCAATTGTTTGTTTTGCTTGACTTTATCTTTTTTGGCTTGGCTCCTGGGGCAATAAAATTTAAGGGATATAAAAAAATCAAACACAGTGAGGCAATAAATTGTTGACTGCTTCGTTAAGTTGCAGAGGACCCATTTGATCTGCATCTCATAAACCCAATTCCACCTTGGTCTTGAGGTTCTTTTTTTTTCTTGAAAGATAGATTTGTCTTGTCTTGGTTGCAATGGGTGACCAGGAACTATCCTTATTCCGAGGCATTTTCTGGGTCTCTCCTTCCCCACTAGATAAAGATCAACTGAAACTAAAATAAAAAAAAAATAGAAATCAATGAGATAATGAATATAGAAATAAAAGATAGGGATTAGGAGTAACAACAAATATTGGTATTGACATCATATATCAACCATTACCACCCTCCCTCCACACATAATTTATCCATAGCCTAGCACTGTAATATACTTTACAATCTTAAGCCTTATACAGAGAAACCTTTTTGAATAATTTCTTCAATCTATTTGAACATTTTGGTGATCACAGTACTTTTTGCCATGAATTCTACTTTGAAACAAATTTCCCAGATTAGACCTTTGTGATTAGATTTTTTCCCCCATGTAGGTTTCTCACCTCTCAGTTTCATTAATCTTGTTTTTTAATCTTTGGGCTAAGCAAAATAATGACACAAATGCTTGAGAGACTTTTTGTTGTTTTAAACTGGGGAGGCTTTTTATTGATTCTGAACAAATGTAGTTTCTCTTCTGAAAACAGTTCTATTAGTAAAATTACTAGCAATTTAAAAGAAAAGAAGAAGAAAAAGACCTAAGAATAGATTTAGGCTCTTATGTTGGAAAGTGAGCAAGTGGATAAGATTTTTTTTTTATTTTAAGTATCAATTAAACTACCAAAAATGCATAATAAATACATTTTTGTCCTATACAGACACATATTTAATATGTCAATCAATCAATATATTTTTCATTTATATATCAAATATATATATATTTCATTTATATACATATATATAATTCATTTATATATGTATATGTATAAGTACGTACATATATTTAGTCCTTTGTACCAAATCAGAAGAATACATTTGGAAAAACATTCTGAAAAGAAAATATGTCTATATCTACCCCCTAAAGTTTCTGAAAACAGATAGGTATTCTAATCCAATTCCAATCAATTCAACAAATATTATCATTTTGAAACCTTGGCTATTCTTTACTGCTCTTTAATTTGATTTTGTGTGTGCTTCTGATAGTGAGATAATGTGTATGGCGTGCTCTGTAAACCTTAAAGCCCATTTAATGTAAACTATTATTAATTATTAGTTGTCTTATTGTAAACCTTCAGGGGTAAGCTCCTTGGAGATTTACTCATATGGGAGGGGGAAATCTCTTTCTTTCCTCTTCCAAGAAGCATGCTGTTGCCCCCTTCCAGAGGTGTGCTCCTCTCTCCTCCTCTCTCGGGGAGCATCAGCCTCTAAGAACTTACTATATCACTTTGCCCTAGGTTTGCCAGAGAGAGTGTAGAAAAGCATTGTCGGGAAGTCCCTTTAGGCTATTGGTGGGGAGAGACTGGTTCCCTTCTGGAATTAAAAATGTCTGTTAGGCTCTGGGAGAAAATATCAGAGGGAATATACAAGAGATTCCTCTCTGTCTTTTGTGTTCAGAGGAAGGCATGTATTCTAGCACCTCAGGGAGAATCGGGCTTAATGTTTCTTATGACTTAAATTCTCCCTTGAGTTTTTTGAATGACAGTGCAGGGTGCCTGATTCAACTTATTGCAATTAAAATTAGTTATGTCATAGTTGACCAGTGAGAACTGGAGCTTTGTGTCTTTTGTCATATATTAAATCAAACCAGCATCTATGTGAAAGGTAGCAGACCGACTCAGTGGAGACAAAGCCGATGTCTCTCATATGTCAAATTGTTGTTTTAATTTAAACATGAACTACCACCACCATACTTTAAGCAAGGTGAAGTTAATAAAATTTCTCTGGCTCTGGCATTAATTAGCAGAAGGGGATTAGCATTATTTTGGCGAAGAAGAGGCGTAAACATTGTAATCTTAGCTACATGTTTGTTTTCGCACTACTGAAAATAAATAAAATGGGAATTAGGGCGGGGATTAAGTTTCTCTGGGAGTTAGTACAGCCAATTGGAATAAAGTGTAAACCCTGAAGTCAGTTAAGATATTTCCTAAGAAATAAAACTGTTGCTGCCTTATCCTGAATATTCATCTGCTCGTATCTGCTCTGTCCCAGTACAAGCGGACATATGGGTAATTAAGAATTTTAGAGATTCTCTCTCTCTCTCTCTCTCTCTCTCTCTCTCTCTCTCTCTCTCTCTCTCTCTCTCTACCAGAGAGACAAAATAATATTTAGAGCTCAACACCTGACTGCCATGCATGGATTAGCAAGACTTTAATGAGACCATGGCCAGATCCCCCACTTATAATTGCACCATAATGTCATGGCAACTAAAAATACATTATGGACTGAGGCTGTTCCTAGTCCTTTAACCGAAGTCACATGAAATGGATTGGTCTCGTCCAGCCTTTCGGGATTCCAAAGTGAGGACCCTATTTTTGGATAACAGCAAATAAACTTGGATTATAGTTCTCTTTACTTTATTGCTCTTGCTTCCCTCCATTAGACTTGTGGCTGTGTTATTTAATCATTACCGTATAACAGACAGGCACTGATAAGAATCTGGCAGACCTGGAGTACGCCTCCATGTCTGACAAGGCAGATTAGACTGTGCATAAAAAGAAGCTCAGATAAATACCCATCCTTATGGCTGCGTCTGAACCTCACACTCAATCTAGATTTATTATTATTTATTAATATTAGCCTAGCTCTTTCCAAATCTCTTCCTTCCCCTCTCTGTTACTGTTGCAAAAACTTTGGAATTGTGCAGATACCAAGGACACAACTCTGGGGCCAATGAATCCACTGTTCATGACATCAATGAGCTTGCCACCTAAGACAGCAATACATTTAACTCCATGGCCCTATTGACAGAGGGTTATCTTTGTCATATGTATTGGTTATGTAGACCTCTGAAACACCAACCAACCATACTGTAAACCCAGTCATTTCCTCATCCTGAGTTGGGCAGTGAGGGATGTTTGAAGGCTTCTGTGATCCTCATTGCCATTAGTAACTCTTTATTGAATGCCTGCCAATGTCATTTTCTTTTGTCTGGTGTTGGGTCTAATCTATTATTAGACAAAGGAGGGCTTATTACAGTGAGTTAGAGAAGCACTTGATGCTTAGGGTTAGACCAAAGATTGGACACCTGTTGTTACGAGGAAGCAAGTTTTAGGGGAAAAGGTAATGGACCATGAGTCAAAAGATTCCAGCCTCTGCCATTCACTACCTGGGTCAAATCAGGCAGTTCACTGAACATATCTCAGCCCCAGTTTCATCTTCCATAAAACGAAGTTGTACTAAGGGATCCCAAAGGCCCCCATTAGATCTTATATTTGAGATGTCTTATCTTCATTTTTTCTCCCCAGACTATAAATGTAGAGAGCAAAAAGGCAGGAAACATTTCACACAAGAAAAGAAGAATTTTTTGAAAGGAATTCTGGGTAGAACGTTTACCTTTTGCTGCTCCAGAAGAGAGCCTAACTTTTCAGCCCTCAGAGCACTGACCAATTGTCTCCACATTCCTGTTTTGCTTCCATACTGTAAGGGGTTCTTTGGATGTCCCTGACTTCCTAAACCAGCCCCCACACCCACCCCCTTTACACCTCATCCTTTCTTTGATTTACATTTAGGTTCACTCTTCCCTATCCTAGCCTAAGTAGCCTTTAAAAGGATTTAATACGAAACAAAACAAAACAACTTAAAAAAAAACCCTGAGCTCTAGATTAGCCTCTTAAGCTCATTAAAGTTTTCTTAAATACTGCAATGTTGGGCTCCTGGGGGATATCCCCCCCAAACCATATTTTCATTCTTAACATTGTTGTCATTCACCATGAGGCAGATTAAGGCAAACTCCCTCTGAGCCCCAGAAATAGGCCCTCACTCTCTGCAGGGGGTATCGGAATTGGTCTTTGTTTGAGCACAAGGACAGCAGGCAACCCAAAGGATGCAAGATGCCAACCCAGGCCCTGGGCCCCTAGGCCTCTAGTTCTAGAGCAGAGGGGGGAAGAGCAAGAGACAGGTTGCTTTTCTACCATTAATTTTTCTTAAGAAGACATGCTAAGTTCTATGTGTCCTGCACAGCTGGGGAAAAGAGTTGGGGATCCTAGTGTTTGGGGGAGCACTTTACCTGGATTCAGCTTATCTCAGGCCACCCTTGCTAATCATTGCCATAGGAGGGGAGGAGGTGGAGAAAAGGTAAATAGGTGGGCAGCTACGGTAGCCTGGGTTTCATGAGCTGACCTTGTCCAAAAGCAAATACTGAACGCAGGACTTTGGGAATCCTTTCCCCTGGAATACTAGTCCTAAGGATAAAGCCGTATTTCTTAGCCTGGCTCAGACATCCCAAGCTCTTCAGAATCTAGGTACTTTTTTTTGACCACTTTCAAACTGTGGTTAATTATGTAATTTTAGCACCCCCCTCTTCTCCTCATCCTTCTCTTCAAAACTCCTCCTTAATACTCTCCACCCCCTCCCCATCATCACAGGCTTCATTTCCTAATGCTGGTGCTTAGGGAGATCTTTTTGGTTTTGACAGTGGAACAAATCCCTTTTAACATAACCATCACCACTCTCCTCCCCTGCTGCTGCCCCACCACTCTCTCCTTTTCCCCATTTGCCCCTCCTTACATTGTGGCCAAGCTTCCTATTGAGAGTATACCTCTTGTCCCATGGCTTCCACATTCATCCTCAGGCAGTGACCACAGTTTGGGCTCCAGAAAGAGAGGAAAAGCCCCCAATAGTAGCCCACCTTTACAGGGTTTTATGATTTACCAAGCAAAGTCCTTTATTTCACAACCACCTGTGGCGGTAGGGCTCTCAGCTGTTGGTTGTCAGCCAGTTTCATAGATGAGGAATCAAAGGCTCAGAGAGGTAAAAGATTTTGACCTAGCTAGGGTCAGTATCAACATTGGGACCCATATTGAGCCCTATCACAATCTCTTTGGTAACTGTAGAAGGCAAACATGCTGGAGTGCCTTGATCCTCAAAGGGACAGAAAAATCTCAAAGAAGCATCTAGTATTTTTCTTTAACTCATACTTTCTACAATGATGACAACCCTCAGTCAGTTAGTGTTTGGACCCTCTTCCTTTAGTCTTTTTAAGCTCATCTCTTTCCTCTGGTGCTACTCCTTAGTCATAGTGCGAAATAGTAGCAACTGGGAAGTTGTTGGCCTCAACTCTTCCCTCCACTATCTTACTTACCCAATCTAATTTTAGGTCCTGTCATTTCTACTTTGATGACTTTTCTCAATATTCCCTTGTCTCCACTCATTCAGCCATAACCCTATGCAGGTTCTCATAAACTTTTATGGTCACACAAACTTGTAGTCTCCACTACTAGGGGAGGCTGAGGCTGGTGGATGAAGTGGGTTCAGAAATGGTAAGCCACAGTAGGGTTAACACCCATCGGGTATCTGGAATCAAGGGGCCACCAGGCTGCCTAAGTAGGGTCAATAACCAAGCAAAACAAGTTCAACCAGTGGTGGAATTGGGCGCGAATGGCTGATACACTTTTAGTCTGGTCAAGATAGTGAAATCCAGTCTCAAAAAAAAAAAGTCCTGTGAAAACTGAAAAATAGTTTATAAAAGCAACATGCTATTTTATGTGGTCCCATGAAAATTTGTACTTGCTGTGTGTTATATTTCATATATAGAAATGACATTGCTGAGACACAGACAGTAGAATATGTATTCTCAGTTGTTTTCTTTGAAGGAGAGAGGTTTATATACCAAACCATCATACTAGCTGATGGAAAACCAAGGGGCAAAAGAAGCAAAATTAAAGGTGAGAAAACTGTCAAATTGTGTGTGGGCCTATGTGCATTTGTGTGTGTGTGTGTGTATATATATATATATATTAAAAAATCTCCTAGGAGAATAAAGCCTCAGTCATTCAAAGCCTTCAATGAAGTCTATTTCAAATACTTCATTATGACATGAAGGTGACCTTGGGAATCAGAGAAGTGTGGGACTCAGGAGGTCCTTCCAAGCTATAAAGGCTTCAAGAGTGTGACTAGTGATGAACTGTCTGTGCCATCAGGCTGATCCCAAGGTGATGGGTTTACTCACGGTTCTGGTTAGTGACCACCTTATCTAACCTCATCTTTCAGGAAAGTTCCAGCCATGTTTCACTCTCTGATCCCTAGTCATCTTCTCGATGGCTTCACCAATGCCTTTTCTTCCAGATTCTTGCCTGTCCCCTCCCAGCTTTCTATTGCTATTTCTAGAACCATGATTAAATCAACTTGTCAGTTCATCCTGTGGAACTGGAGCAAATAAGAGTCAACTTTCTAGATACTCAAACTCAGGTGGGCTTCTAAGCTGCAGCTTATTGAAGGTGTCAGATTTGGAGTTAAGAAGGCTAAAAAGTATATTCATAATGGTACCATACAATACTCTATGTCTTCCTCCAAGTGTAAACTCCTCATTCTTACCATTAAATGTCTCCATAGACTCCCTGTTTATTTCAAAATTACCTTATCAAATTTGCAGTGATTTTTCTAACTAGTCAAACCTACTGATCTCTTATAAATGTCATTTCTTTGTAAAGGAATAAATAGGGCAGGGGGATTTTACCACCCCTTCTTCCCACTCCTATTCTCCTACAAACAAAGTAGCATTGAGGAACTCTAACTGCCAGAGGCTGTTTGCACCTTTAGTGATAGAATTGTTAGAAAGAAAACGTGTTTTTAGAAAACACTTTACTATTAACCCCACCCTGCCCAATTCTCAAACTGTTGACTTCCCTTTTGATGGTTGTTTGTTGTTATTGTGCTTGTCCTTCCTTTATGAAGAGGACCATTAAATCAGAGAAATGATGACGTGACTTGCACTTGATTTTGTTTTGGGTAAGTGAGGGCTTTTGATGGTGTGGCAATAATGAACCTTAATTCAAAAAGTATGTATAAAACACCTACTGTGTATGAAGGCAGTGATCATAGATTTCTTGAGATCAGGAACAGCTTTCTCTTCTTTTTTTTCCTTCTTTCTCTCCTCTTTCTTTCTCCCTCCTTCACCCTCTCCCTTTCTCTTCCTTCCTTCCTTCCCTCCTCTCTTTCTCTTTCTTTCTCTCTTCCTCTTTTCCCTAATGCTTAGCACAGTACCTTACTACTGGAAGACATGATAAATATTTGCTGAACTGAAGAAGTTTAAGTATTGGAGAGACTAAGATAGCTTTACTAAAGACTGTCCTATCAAAGCTAACAAACTGATAAGAACATGGCAAGTAGACAAATCAATATGTCAGGGGGGAGATGAAGGGCAAGGGAGAAGTCTAGGCAAAGTGCTATAAGCTTTGAAGAGGGAGAGTTCAGGGTGAAAGGTAAGAGTCAGGAGAGATTATTAAGAAAAACCTGTGAGGAGGCAGTGACATATATTGAAGTGGAAGAGCCCATTCTAGGGATGAGGACAGTGCAGAAAAAAGGTATGGGATGAGAATGGGGGATAGTGAGGGCCTGGAAAGGAAACAGTAAGAGAGGAAAATGAAAGATCAGTTGGAATCAGATTCGAAGGGCCTTGAATGTTGCAATCAGAAATCGATCTTATTTGGTAAGCAGTTGGGAAACATTGAAGCTTTTTGATTAATTGTTCTGAGATTTTCTTAGTTTTGAAGGAAATTAGCTCCTGCCTATTTATTATATCTTTATCAGCTCTACTAGATTTCAGAGAAAATGAAATGTGAGTCTTGAAATGTGACTTTTGTAATATGGAATCTGACTACAACAAATGTTAAATCATTTCCTCTTGTTGTTATTCAATGACTTCAGTTATGTCTGACTCTTCATGATCCCATGTTGGGGTTTCCTTGGCAAATATATTGGAGGAGTCTGCCATTTGCTTCTCCAGCTCATTTTACAGTTAGGGAAACTGAGGCAAATAGGGTTAAGCAAATTGTCCATGGTTACACAGCTAATGAGTGTGTAAGGCCAGATTTGAATTCAGGTCTTCCTAAATCCAGATCCTACTCTCTATTCCTGTGCTACCTCGCTGCCCTCTCATTAGAATCCAATGCATCCACTTCAATAAATTTGTCCAGCCCCTTCAAAGTTACAAATTCTCCTTTGCTTTATCTTCCAGCTGTCGCAGAACCTCACTATAGCACTCACCACAGGGCAAAATTCGCTATTAAAAACCTGTCTTCAGTCCTGTCTTCCTGTGATTTATTTATAGAGGCATCTAAAGTAACTTATCAGGAAAATTTCCCTATAACTTGTTTCCAGGGCCATAGGAACTTAGAACAATGTTATATTACCATGAGTTCAAATCTGACTTCAGACACTTACTAGATATGTGATCCTGGACAAGTTACCTAATCTCAACAACTGACAATTTTTTTAAAAAGATGCATTTTTGTTGTTGTTGTTGATGATGATGATGGGTTTGTGTGTGTGTGTGTGTTACTTTTTTTTTGGAGGAGGAAATCTCTCCTTGTATCTGAGGAAGTTCAGAGCCATGTGTTATTTTTTAGTAAAGGATACCAAGATAGACATGCTATTCATCTAGATCAATGCTGATCAATCAGCAAGCATTTATTAAGTGCTTATGAAGTAACAGGCTCTGGGCATACCAAGACAGGCAAAATCTTCAAACAGTACCTGGTCAAACTGAGTTTACGCAATTATTGGGGTGACAACATGTAAGTAAATAGGTATGTAGAAGATGCAATATTATAATGGTACAGTCTGAACTCTCATAGGTCATATACTTAATTAATTAATTTTAATCATCATATGCCTCTTATACATAGATAATGATCTTATTAAGAAAGAGATACATCCTTATGTTATACCATTTGATTCAGATAACTAGTTTCAACATAACTTTCAATTTATAAAAATGAAAGTGAATTTGAAACGATCAATTTGTATGTTATAGCTATATGTTACACAAATATGTATCATATATTATATTAAAATATGCTACAAGATAAAGGTTATTAAAGGAATAAGAATTTTATGTTCAATATTTTCACTTTCTAAAGTAAAACCCTCTTCATCTCTTAGATATTGTCCACCAGGGCCAGGTAGCCTGGGACATAGTCATCATGACAAGTCCCTGAGACACTATTATATGTATCACTTTCTTTTTCCTTCCTCTGCTCTCCCCATTTCTTCCTTTCTCTTCCCTTCCTTTACTTCTCTCTTTCTACTTCTTCTTGCTTAGTCCCAGTAGTGGTACTCAGGACCAGAAAGTTTGCTCCATCACTACTCTGTGAGATCAGCATTATTTCAGCATCACTCAGTATTGATGATACTAACAATAATCCGGAGCTAAGAGGGTCCTTAGAGTTCATCTACTCCAGGGGTTCTTAAATTAGGTTTCACAGACCTCTAAGACTCCATGGATAAATGTCAGTCTATTATATCTTTATTTTAATTAACCATGTGTTTTCTTTTCAATCCTATATATTACACAATTGAAAACATTTTTCTGAGAAAGTGCCCATAGGTTATTCTAGGCTGCCAAAAAGGTCCATGACCCAACAAAGATGAATAGTACCTGCTCTGTCCCAATCCTCTCATTTTATAGATGATAGACCTGAGTAAGAGGTCACGTAGGACATAGATCCCTTGATTTAGAATTGAAAGTGATTCTAGCCCAACTCCTCACTTTATCCATGAAAAAATTGAAGGTCAGTTAAAGGAAATGACATTCCTTAAGTCATTCAATTTGCAGATGACCGAGCACGTGTTCAACACGGGTCTTCCCCCTACACCAAAATGCTCTGACTTTTAATGTATGATTGTATGTCCAAGACACTAAAAGTCAATTCATTGTGTATATGGGCTCATGTATGCATGTGTGTGTTTATTGAGTGTAAGAAAGTGGAAGAGCATATACACTTGTTGTTTCACATCCTGAAAGTCAAACTCAATTATGGGGTGAATTTTTCACTTTTCAACTGGTTGCTTTGGTATAGTGTAGAAATAAAACGTATATGCCAGAAGGGGTGGTGAGATAGAGAACTTTTTTTTTTTAAATTGAAGTACTTAATGGAATATTATTTTTCGATTTCCCTGTTGACAGTTAAAGAGCAAGGGCCAAATGAAATGCATTCTTTTAAATGGCAACATTGACACAGTGGGATTGTCGAAAAGCCATTAGCAGCCAAACCTAGTTAATATCAGCTCAGGTAAATGCTGCTCCATCATTTGGCCCTCCCCGGTCTCAATTATTAAAGGATTAAAGGACAACCCCAATAGACTTCCTTAAAAATTTAATGATGCTGAGAATTATAGAGCTTGAACTATTAAGAGACAGCTGATTTCAGCTTTGGCCCTGAGATTGTTGGTTAACCAAAGAGGAAAAGAGGTTGCAAAGCCAACATTACCTTTATATCATGGGAAAAACCACACTATAGGAACAGCTGTATATGGGTGTTGGGAGATACAGTTGACTCAGTGCATGAAATACTCTTTCATGACTTTCAACAATCCATTATTTCACTCTACTGGGTACTTCCTTCACCAACAACTTTACTGTCCTTTCCTGCATTAATAAGTTATTTTCATGAGTCACTTTGTACAAAAGTATTCATTAGCTGGCTACTGAACATCCCATGATGCTAAAGAAGCTGGTCTGTAGGTGATTAACATAGAATCTGTCACTGGGCCCATCCTTCAAACTCTTCTGACATGATGGAAAGACCTATCAAAGTAGGTCATTCTCATTATCAAAGCCTTCAAGAAACTAGAGCCAATTCTATGCCACCTAGAACAGGCACTTAGTGGGAAAGTAAAATGATTATTTAGGATAGAAGGTTAAACGTATTTACAGAGACTCTGGTCAGTTGCATCAATAGTCTAACTGGGAACCTTCTTTTCTTTAACTTGAAATGTCTCAGCTTTCTTTTTCTGGACACAGCTAGTTTTGAAGTCAACATTCAACAATCAATCATGTTTGTGAATCAGAATCTGAGTTGTTTTATCTAGTACTTAATCATACTTACTATTTTAATCTACATCTTTTTGGGACTAAGGGCATATGATAATGATATGGCATATTGGGGCCCAGGTATAGCTTGTTGTCAGAGGTCCGAATTGATGGAATGCTGCCCACTTCTTTGGGCTTATTAACCTTCAAGTGCTAAGAAATGAGTTAATGGCCACAACTAGAGTAGTCAAAAGTCACAAGTGCTTTGCATGCAGGAAATTCTGAGTACTTGTGACTGGAAGGAAATTCAAAGATCATCTTGAAATATTCAAAACAATAATATGACTGCTTCTCTAGATGGGTGACCAATTGTCTTAAAAAAAAAATCATGGGAGAACATTATACAAATTTCCTTAGTAAGCCAGTCAGTGCTTAATAGTCCGTAGTATTAAGAAGTTGGATATCAAAGTATGGTGGAAAGGACATTGGATCCTGAGTCAGACAACCCGATTTCTAGGCTAATTCAGCTACTTGATAGGTATATGATTTTACACAAATTACTTAACCCTGATGGTCCTTGAATTCATTTGCAAAATGAAGTGACTATACTACATGAAATATAAGACTTCTAATTATCTTTTTCTTGATTTTAAGTGATCTATAACACTTCTTGTTATGTCTTAAATTCATTTCCAATTGATCTTCCTGAGAGCTGAAGAACAGATAGTCACAATCTTTCCTATTCAGGTCAAATCATCTGAATTCCTTTCATCTTTCCTGGCAGCTTCTAATTTGGGAAGTACTGGGGAGTGTTCTCTATAGCATGAGATACTGAGTTGTGATCTGACCACAATGCTGAGTAACCTCCAAGATTAATTTCTCTGTATTTCCTGGTTTCTCTTAGGGCCTCTGACATTTGCCCAGGGAAATAAGTCTGATGAATGAATTGCAACTTGCTTTAAAAAATAGTCTGGAGAGTGTCATAAGTTCAAATTTTATACTCCCAAGAATACATTTCAGAAGAGAAAAAAATTCTCTTTGTCCTTTATTAATCACCAGTTGGATAGATCTCCATGGGAAAGTGGGCTTCATCTTTTCAGGAGTTCCCTAAAGTTCAGGATTTGCTTGGACAGTAGCTTTACTTACAGTTCATGAATGAATCTATTTCTAACCAGTCCTTTGTCAGACCAAACATATTCGCCCCTAAAATTTAATCAATCAACCAATCAATCAATGCTCGTTCAGAATTGCCTCTACACTAATATAGTATACCAGGAAGAAACCTGGATATGGAGTCAGAATCCTGTGTTCCAAAACTACCTTTGTGACTGATCAAATCTCTTGACCTCTCTGTGACTCACTATCCTATCTTTAAAATGAGTCAACTAGACTAGATGATCTATATAAGCTCCTTTTCAGGTCTCAATTTTTATGATCCAAGAAAAACCTTTGTTTCAGAAGTAAGCTACCTCAGGAGGCAATGGCCTCACCAGTCCTGGTGGTCTTCTGGCAAAGATTGGATGACCATTCATTGGGTATATTGTAGCAAGGCTCTCTTCAGATATGGTCTAGATAGAGATCCTCCAAAGTCTCTTCTACTTCGGAGATTCTGAATCAGGAATAACATGCTAATCATACTCTACCTTCTTCTGATAATTAATACCATCCTTCAATTTCTTTCAAAGATTTTTCTGAAATTAAATGTATTAGAAAAAGAAATGAGGCAAAGGAGGGGAAGAAAAATCTGGTTTTGTCTGGGTAGTTGTTTCAGGAATCCATCTGGAAGAAGAGGATTATATTAACCGTGTCCACAGCCTGAGAATAAACTGGCACAGTTGCTGGATGATGCCAAGAGTTGAGGAATGATAGTAGCGGAGTGACTGTGCTGATGGCAGCTATCCAGGATGAGGTGGCTCAGCTTGCTTCAAAGACAATGCGTGCGATGACGAGGGTGAGAGGCAGTTGCAAACAGCTAACAGCTCAGCAGGCAGAAGCCATGGTTGTTATCTAAATCAGTGTGAAAAGGACAACAGGGCACACAACACTTTTTCCCCTTTTTCACCTCTACGTTGCATTTTCATATGCAAGGAAAGGCAAAGTCAGTGGCTTCCTCTCCAAAAATGAAAAGCGATGACGCTGATGTGTATACTCACACAGATACACATGGCACCAAGTTATACACCAAAGCTAAGCTAAAGTAACCAGGCAACATCTAGCAGCACATTCAGTATTTACTGACACTTCTCAATCCAATGCCTTATTTAATGGTTTTCACCCAAATGAATTTTTATCCAATTACTCTCATGAAAATGTTTTGTTTTGAGAGTGGGTATTCCTGTTTTACTTAATTTGGAAGTGTAGTAGCCACTCATGAACCAATCCCACTATTAGTTGATGTAGAAGATTTGACCTTCTCTATTTCTGACCTGGGTTTGTTCACCTTCTCTTAGGAAGTTTGGTAAGACTCAACATATTGGTCACAGATTTGGTGTGGATACTTGATGGACAGAGCTCTGGAGTTCAGAATTCCCACCCTCAAGTGATCTACCACCTCCAGCTTCCAATCAACAGGGATTATAGGCATGTTCAGCTACTATTAGGCCAAAGAGTATTTTGTAACAAATTATTGCTTTAATAAATATTTTAAGGATACATGATTTCACTGGCAGGGATATCCTTCACTCATGCAAAGTTCAAGATCTTATACCTAACTAGATGGCCTTCATGAATTGCCCTGGCTGCAAAGACTCCATTAGCCGATGGTTAAGCCTTAATGAGCTAGTCACGTATAAATTTTGTTGTCCATTCTTGAGGACATAGAATTTCAATGAAGGGAAAATAAATCTTGAGATTGAGAAAAAGCTTTTAATGAATCTTGTAATATTTAAAATCTTGTAATTTTTCTCTCAATGCTAGTATGCCTCTATTAAGATCTACAATCTACTAACTTATTGATTGTTCAAAATGTCTTGTCAATAGATGGGACATGGGAGATGAGACATAGTGAAGAGTCCAGGATGACTATGTTTCAGGCTATCGACTCAAGGGACTGGTAGGATGCCACTGCCATCTACAGTAGTAATAGGGAAGATTGTCATATAAATGACAGTCTAGCTAAGTCTCCCCTGTCCAACACTTAAAGTATGTTAATTTTGGAAATAGTAATTTGCTTGCTAACGTTCTCTGATCCTTTCAATTTATCATTGTAGAAAAAGCAGGCTATTAAAATGTGATAATTTTCCAATTTGTTATTTTTGTTCATCTTTTGTTCTTGAAGGTGACCAATGACATCACCAGAGTGATGTCTTGACTTTTGGAAAAGTGAGATAGAGCTGCACAAAGTTATCAGTCTCACTCTCTCCTGCAGAGTCATCAAAGTCCAGAGACAAGCCTCATCTAACATACAATGTGTAAATTTCTATTCCTATCTCCATCTGTCTATATATCTATGTATTTATGTTGTATCCATTTATCTATTTATCTATATCTATCTATCTACCTATCTATCTGTCTGTCTCTGTCCATCCTTCCATCCGTCCATCCATCCGTCCATCTTTCTACCTATCTACTTGTCTCTAAAGGGAGGAGAGTAATCCTTGATTCTCTTTATGTTTTGCAGCTTACTAATATGGACAGTTTTTCTATAAGAGTAGGTTTCAAACCATCATCCAGAATTCTGATCAAAATTAGGCATCACAACACTACAGGACTTCCTCAGGGATGATCCATGGCCACTCAGAAGATGTAGTTATATGAGGAGGAACGAGAGAGGAGCAAGTAGATTTTAAAAATTTCTATTGCCTAGTTGTGGCATGCAGTTGGATGGGCAACTCTTAGTACCTAAGCTTTCCAGGGAACCAAAGATGGATAACAATCGAAGTCTAGGATTGAATTGGAGGAGCAGAATGAGCTAGATCAAGTCTGGGGAATCTTACTACACATCGGGAATCCCAGCCTGTTACCTGCACTCATATTCTCCCAGTGACCCTATAAGGTGATTATATAACATGGCACACCACAATCTCAGAATAATGAAAATTGCAGTTGATCTAAAAGCCAGTGTGGGGCAGCTAGATGGTACCGTGGACAGAACGCTAGCCCTGGGGTCAGGGGAACCTGAATTCAAATCCAGTGTCAGATGCTTGATATTTATTAGTTGTGTGACCCAGGGCAAGTCACTTAACCCCTATTGTCTCACTCAAAATAAATAAATAAATAAAAATAAAAGCCAATAAAGAAACTCGTATGCATGAGAGGTCATGGAAAAGTTACCACCAAAAGAATCCATGATTAGAAAAAAATTGAGTTAGTCATGCAACTAGAGGAAAGGATAATGACGATAACAGCTAGCATTTATGTAGCATTTTAAGGTTTTCAAAACATTTTGCATATGGCTTCCACAATTGGAGTTCTATACAGTGGCCCCCAAAATATGAATTGTGCCAGAGAAAGGCCTATGGTGCATAGAATAGATCATCAATTCATTAAAGTCACATAGAATTCTTTTCTGTGCCTCTTTCTAAATTTTCTGTTATTCTCTGATGTGCAATTTTTTTCTTCCTTCCCCCCTGGAGAAGGCCAGAATTAAACAATGATGTGTGTATACATATACATACATACATACACACATATATATAATATGTACGTATACATATACATACATATATAATATGTGTGTATACATATATATAATATCCCTATATACATACATACTACACACATCTACATATATGTAAAGCCATACTATACCTATTTCTAATTATGAGTTCTTTCTCTGGAGGTGGATATCCTCTTCCTTCATATGTCCAAGTCTTCCCACATTTTTCTAAAATCAATCAGCTTATCATTTCTCATAGCACAGTGGTATTACATCACAACCATATACCACAACTTGTTTGGTCATTCCCCATTTGAAGGACATCTACCATTTTAATCAGTCTGATAGGTGTAAGATCATTTATGTAGCTTTTAAAAGTTTACAGAACTCTTTCCCTGCAACGCTTCCCCAAGGTTTGCAAGTAATACAAGTGTCGTTATTCCTGTGTAGATGACGTGAAAAACGATACAGGCAAATCAAATGACTGACCCACAGATTTCTAGGTAGTAATCCTTAAAGTATTGTAAATATAATATCAGAATATGGAATTCATATCTCTGAATTTATTGGCAATGTAGTAGAGTGGAATAAACATAACATTTGTGGTCACAGGAACTGAATTCAAATCCCAGTTGTACTACTTATGCTATGTGTGACCTTGGGCCTATCTCTGAGTTTCATTTTTATTATTAGTTTTTTTTAAGAGGGGTGGGCAGAGGAATTAAACTAGATCATCTATAAGGTACTATCCAGCTCCAACTCTATGATCAAATGAACTTCAATTTCCTCATTCATTCCACAGCATCATGAAAGATGGGGCAGTTTGGCTCCAGAAATCCTTTCCAACTTGGAAATTCCTCACTATTATAGTTCTAAGATCTGATACAGAATTCAACCTCAACTGGGGCTTTCCTGGAATGTGCTTCTGAAAGAACCAGAAGGACTTTATTTTTAGTACCGTTAGTACAGTTTAGGACCATTATTTAGTACCTTAGCACCATAAGCTCTTTGAAGGTAGACTGACATTTAGTAGGCATGTAATAAATATTTATTGACCAATTGAAAAGCAATTTTGTATCACTGATGTGAATTCGAAGTCTTCAAATGGTGAAGCATTTTGGTGTGTTTGTTAGCCCCATAAAGGAAGGCATCATGATGGAGTTAGGGAGAGATGCAATAAATTGCCTAAGGTTGCCACGCATAGTTAGATAGTGGCAAAGCTGACATTACCACCTTGGACTCCAAGTTATGCATTGTTTGGTCTCCTATGTGGTCTTAGAGACTTTGCCTACCCTTCATTCCCTTTCTAATATCTGTAGCTGCTTACGTGGTTATATCTAACCCTTCTGACCTCATTTTGAGTTCTCTGGACAAAGATACTGGAGTGGTTCACCATTTCCTTCTAATCATTTTACAGATGAGAAAACAGAGGTAAACAGGGTTGGGGGACTTGCCCAGGGTCACACAGCTAGTAAGTGTCTGAGGCCAGATTTGAAATCAGCAAGACGAGTCTTCCTGATTGTAGTCACTTTATCACTACACCTCCTAACTGTACTAGTAGTTAGTAGGTGTTTATAGCATAGAACTATTTTTTGCGTTTTATCTGGTCTTTGCTTAGTTAACTTAGTGTATTTACATCTTTTTACATCATTTATAAATTAGTACCTGAAGTTCCTTGAGTGCATAGGTTGACTTCAGATAGACAGACTCCAAGTGGCTGACATCTTTCTGGGGCAAAGAGTCTTTGATTGTTATGAATGAGGCAAATCTCTCAGCTATTTGCTTATCTTTTCTAGGAGCCATTTCCTTGTATTTTGCAGTTTAGTTGGTCTGTTGGCTTACAGAGTGAGATGTACCTTGGAAATTTGAGTATTTGGGATGGCAATATCTATGAAAAACATTGATTTTAAATTTTTATAAATCTATTTATGTCTGGTCAGTTATGGACAGCATTTCAGTATGGAATAATGGTCTAGTTCCAGTACAGTTTATTGTTTGAGTTCTTTAAGATATTTGAGGTCCATATTTGTAGTCCATTGAAGATGGGTATGTTCATCTTTTATCACCAAAGAAGATCGTGCCATCAGAGAAAGAATGACATGACTTGCATTTGACTTTGTTTTGAGTGAGGGAGGGCTGTGCAGGTCACCAGCCTCCATTCTCCTTCACAGCCATCTGAATCCAGTGACCAGATATTCATCAGGATGACTGGAGATGACCCAGGATAAGACAATTGGGGTTAAGTGACTTGCCCAAGGTCACACATTTAGTAAGTGTCATGTCTGAGATGAGATTTGAACTCAGATCCTCCTGACTCCTGCACTGGTGCTCTATCCACTGCACCACCTAGCTGCCCCTTTGAAGATAAAGAGCTTCTGATGTATATAATTCAAGCCTTGCTAGGTACTTGGTAGGTGTTAATTATTTGTAGTCTGCCATGATATGTTGCATAGCTTCTTCTTTCCTTGCATAATCTACATTAATCACTAAATCTGCACTTTTTAAGGATGACCTCTCTATTGTTTCTTGTGACAGTGACCCATCCTGAATTGTCATCTCACACTTCTCCATTTTCACAATCATTCGTTACACATTCAGTCATTTGTTTGAAGTTGTTTTGTTGACATGACTATTGCTTGAGTTCACAGTTATGTTACTTATGCAGGGCTTTTGATTCCAAGCTTAGATTTTAAATATTTAAAAGGCTCTATCTAGGGGTAAACACATTCAAATTGCATTCAACAAATCACATGTTGTAATGTTATTTTTAGGCTTTACTATAGTTTTTTGAAGAAGTGCTTACTTGTTCCAAAAATATTCCTGTAGGTTTTGACATGTTTGTCATGTGCTCAAAGAATAGCTGGCAGTTTTCTTCTTCCTTTTTGGTGAAGAGGTATCAATTCTATGACAGCTGCTTTAGAACAATGGGTTCTATGTTTTGTTACAATCTACAGATTTTAGTTAGGATACTTGCCAAATCCATTATGGTCCATCTTAAAGTTCAAAGATGTATGTTAAGATTGATATTGCATAGATGTTAAGTCCTTTTAATATGCTTTTCCATTCGGAGATTTGATTTCAGGATACCTCTCTCTTTCTCCCTCTCCTCTTCCTTCCTTCTTTCCCTCTTTGTTTCTTTCTCTTTCTTCTTCCTTTTCTTCTTCTTCCTCTTCTTCTTCTTTCTTCTTCCCCTTCTTCTTCCCTTCTCCTTTTCCTCCTCCTTCTCTTCCTCCTCCTCCATTTCATTCTCCTCCTCCTCTTTCCCTCTTCTCTGTAGTGCTTTATTTTACAAAGTACATTCCTCACAATGCCACCATAAGTTGAGATAGATGTTGTAAATACTGTTTTTCTCATTTTATAGATGATAAGGGAGGGAAGGTACACATAGCAACACAGCTAATGTTAGACTCAGCTACCACCTAGCTGATAGGAATATTTTGCAATCTCTTGACAACTATACAACTGGAACTCAGGTTTTCTCTATCTGCCAGGCATATTTTCTCTTACAGGTAGGGATGAGGCAGTGGAAACTGGGGAGGCTGAGAAGTAACAAATCTTACCATTACTATTTTCTGTTCTTCTTATTATAAATAATATTAACTTCTCTTAATATAGTTCTTTAAGATTAACAAAGTACTTTACATGCATTATCTCATTTGATGTGGAGCAAATAAAATACAAAATTAAGCTCAGCCCTATTTCTATTCTGTCAGTGGTTTTTTAGTGGAAGGGACTAAAACTTTGCATGTATCCAATCCTCCATGACTCATTTACACAGCTGTGGCACCTGGCAGGGAGCCAGAAGCCTCCATCCCGTGCTGCACAAGCTGTTAAGACATCCCTCTAGGAACTCGATGAGTTCTGTATTTGAGTTGTGTCCAGTACAGACTTGGTTATGGCAGCCTGCCTTTGGGGAGGATTTGATGGATTTGGGAGGTCACACAGGTAGTAAGTGGCAGAGATGAGATCAGAAGTTGGTTCCTCCAGCTCCAAATCCAGTATTGATTCCACTATACCCCACTGTCTGGTAGCCTGTTCAGAGTCATGAATTGACACATTATTTGCACAAAGAATAGTCCTGTGAGCCTACTGGTCTTCTCCATTGGTCACTTGTTTCTAGGAGCAGCACTTGGAACTGAAAGAAAAGAGTGAGGAAAAGCCAAATCAAAGACAAAGATTGGTGATATTAATTTTTTTTCCTTTTTGTCCCCTCTTTCATTCCTTCTATCCTTCTACCACCCTCTCATTTAACTGGAGCATTGCAATGCCAAGTTATTGAAATATGCATGGCAAGTTTTCTTGTCCATCTTCTATGTGAGGCAGGAATATTTGTAAATGATTTCCTCTTAGAATCTCTGATTGGATCTGGTAATGGTAGTGGGGGAGATGGCATGTGTCTCTCCCCACCTTAAAGAATTCCTAGGGAAAGGTTTCTAAGGTCCTGCATAAAGCTGGATGGATTTACATTGGAGACAATGGTGCTTTCACAGTTTTTAATTACACTTGACTTCTTCCAAAGCCTCCTGCTGGCAGCAGCTACCTTGTTGAAAAGGGACCAGATTTGGGCTGCTGGCACCCTCTGGCCAGAACTGTATGACCAGCCTTTACATGGCTGTTGCAATGAGGCTTTGGCTCCTAGGACAAAGCCTGTGCTGTGGAAAGGAGGAGTTTGATTTTTGCAGGGGGGGATGTTATTCTGAAATTTCAAATGGCCTCCAAGTGATAGGACTATGGTCAGGCTTGGGTCTGCTGGTGGCAGGTGGATTTTGGAGTAAGTTTAGGATTTCAGCACTCAGATTTTCTCCTTAAATGATTACATCACTGTAGCAGTAGCAGAACCTTGAGCATGAGACAGAGGAAAGATTTCTCCAATTAGAGTCAGAGCTCTACTACTACTAGCAGCTCTACTGTGAAATATTTGTATGACTTCGCAAAAGTCATTTACATTTTAGTGGCCTTATATATGGAATGAAGTTGGAAAAAATGATCTCCAGAGTCCTTTCTACCCCTACATTGGCTTATTCCTTGAAAACCGCAGGGAGATCCATAGCCCTCCACTACCCTGCCGGCATGCTAGCTCTTGCCTCCATGTTTCATCAGTCTTCCTTTGGACCAAATAATAATTTGGTTTGCTATGATTCAGGAGCCAATTTAGCTACATGTTGGTAGCAACTTGGAGTAGGGGATGATATATAGTTGAATCATAAGATCTCTAGTAT
This sequence comes from Potorous gilbertii, assembly GCA_028658325.1. Classification (NCBI taxonomy): domain Eukaryota; kingdom Metazoa; phylum Chordata; class Mammalia; order Diprotodontia; family Potoroidae; genus Potorous; species Potorous gilbertii. The sequence goes on from JAQQSK010003402.1 coordinate 40,608, forward strand.
TGAGGCTTTCTTGAAAGCCATGGACTCCTAACCATGGGTTCAGGTTGATGAAAGGGCCTTAGTTCACCTCAAGTCTAAGTCACATACCAAATTGTGAATTGGTATGAGAAACCTCAGTATCTCATCTGTAAAATGAGGAGATGGGACCATTCACCTTAAAGATATCATGATGATCTAAATCTGTGATCCCTGTACGCTCTGCTCCTGTGACCCAAACCCCTGCTTTAGTCAAGAACTTACAGAGCAGATTTGATTCACAGGTAACGCCCTAGAAAACTATAGCAGGATTGAATGTTCCCCAGAGAGCAAGGCACGTAATGACTGTTATTTTACTGAGAGACTTGGTTGGTTCTAGGCTTGACCACTTGGCAATAGCAGCCACTGTGAATCAAGGATAGGAGATTAAATTTGCTTTGATTCTGTTCTGTTACTGCCTGTTTTTCCCATGCTAACTCTCCCCAGTGGATGACTGCTTCTTGAAAGAAAATACAATGGGATAGCTGAACCCTAGCACTTGCTTGGAGGCTGGAAGGTGCTTATGGTTAATATCCTCTTTATTTACAGATATTCCTCAGTGATCTAGGGAGTACCACTTGGTGCCCAGAGGGCAGCGAGAAATACCAAGTCTCCCAGGCCATCATATGGAAATCAGACTCACTGACAGCTCAGGCATGTCCAAAACCCAACCATCTTCTTTTCCATCTCCTCCCCTCCTCTCCTTTCCCCTATCTTTTTCCCTCCCCCCTCCACCGAGTTTCTTTAATCATTCCTTCCACCCAGCCTTCTCCAGCCTATTGGAAAGGTCTTAGAAGCCAGTGATGGATTTGACTGAACAGTGTGTAATATAAAAGGGCAGAGCTGGGCCTGGAGGGACCAGGAGCTGCACTAGTTCTGTTATTGCTTCCTCCAACAGGGCAGTGCTGGGGAGCTCCTCTGGGATTACTCACACAATATTACTGCCACTGGTGAAGGTGGAGGGAGGAAGGGGAGGAGGGGGCAGAAGAGGGGGAGGGCCTGAGGATTACCGGAGGTGCTGCTGCTGATCAGAAAAATAAAAATAATAATAAAACTATTAGAATAATACTAAAAACAGGAATGATTCTGTTTTCCAGGTTTATTAATTTTGGGAAGTCTGGTTTATTAACTTTTCCTGGCTTATTAACTTTGAGAAGTCAGTGCTCATCACAGCAAATGCCTGAGGCTTGTCTGATGTGATAGAGCTCATCAGTCCGAGGCACTCCAAGAGAAAGCGGGGCACAAGAGGGAGGGTGAGACAGGAGGAGGGAGGAGTGGTGATATTTAAAGTAATTAGAGAGACTTTATTGAAATCAAATGCATGGGCAAGAGATGGTAATTAACTCAGAGGAGGGGATGTTATGTTCTTTTCACACACAAGGACCAGTGGGCTGTCTTGGATAATCCTCATCTTGGGGCACTGGATAGCTTGTGAAAAGACATCATTTGGAGAAATTTTTCAAAAGAGAAATCAGATTGAACAATGCAAGTGAAAGGCATTCATAGCGCCATTCTCTGCATAACTGATGTAAAATGGATCTGAGGAGAACAAGAAAACAAAGTGTTTTGATTTTTTAAAAAGACTCAAAGAGAGCAATCTGAATGTAATAAAAAAAATGCTTATCATGTCCTTGAAGTCATTCACTATTATCAGTAATCTCGTATATACCAAGGGTGAAGGAGAGATCAGAAAGTGGTCCAAATTAGGAATATTGGATGGACTGGAGCAAGTGGTAGATATTTGGGCATGAGACTCTGCATGAAAGGAATAATCCCTACTGAAAATATAATAATAGTAAAACGCATTTCTATTACGACTATAATGCTACATTCACTATATTACTAATAATATACTAACATACCGTTACTAATATAATAATAGGAGAACTAGTATTAGTGTCATTAGTCTTTTGAGTTTCTGATAATGACTCATGTTTACATAACCCTTTAAGGTTTGCAAAACATGGGGAATCCTCCTTTGACCCTCACAAAGCAGAAAACCCTGTGAGGTGGGTGTTATGAGTGTTATTAATCTATTTCACCGATGAGGAAGATGGATAAGATAAATGACTTGGCTGCAGTTACACAAGTGTGGTGGCTGTGAGGTTTAAATCCAGGTTATAAGACCACATAGCTTCTTAGTTCAACCTTACGTTTTTACAAGGAAGGAAACTGAGGGTCAGATGTGAAATGATTTCCCCAAGTTTATGTATATAACAGCATTGTGTCAAGTGCCTTACAAGCTCATCTGATCCTCATAACAATTCCAAGAGTATTCCCCTCCACTTAATAGTGTTTTATTTTTTCCAAATTACATGTAAAGATAGCTTTTGACATTTTTATAAGATTTTGAGTTCCATTTTTTTTTCTTTTTCCCTCCCTCCTTTCTTCCCTCCCTCTGATATAGGCTGGACATGTACAATTATTTCAGACATATTTGCAGATTAGTCATGTTGTGAAAGAAGAATCAGAACAAAAGGGAAACACCATGATAAAGAAAAAAAGAGACTAAATAGTATGATTCTATCTGCATTCAGACTCCACAGTTCTTTCTCTCATGTGGATAACTTTTTCCATCAATAATCCTTTGGAATTGTTTTAGATCATTGTATTTCTGAAAGGAGTTAAGTCTATATAATTTGATCCATATAATGTCGCTGTTACAGTGTACAAAGTTCTCCTGGTTCATCTCATTTCACTCAGCATCAGTTCATGTAAGTCCACGATTTTTCTGAAATTTGCCTTTTCATCATTTCTTATAGCATGATTGTATTCCATTACATTCATATATCATAACTCGTTCAACCATTCCTCAATTGATGGGAATCCCCTCAGTGTCTAGTTCTTTGCCACCACAAAGAGCTACTATAAACATTTTTGTACATGTGGATCCTTTTCCATTTTTAATGATGTCTTTGGGATACAGAGTAGAAGCTTTTCTTTTCTATTGTTCTAGTGGAGGACAATGAGGCAGACTTCTGTCTCATAATTTGCTCAATGTCAAATAGATAGTGAGTATCTGAAGTTGTATTTGAATTCAGGTCTTCCTGACTCCCGACCCAGTCCTCTATCCACTGCACCACATAGCTGCCCTCAAGACAGATTGACTACCGTTATTGTTGATGTCTGTCTGTTGTGCCAAACAAATATCAATGACTTGGCCAACATCACATAGTCATTCTTTGGGGGAGCGAGGACTAGAACATATCAGGAATTGAATCCACCCAACTGAGCCCATATTTCTTTACAAGGCTAGCTAGAGATACTTTTGTTCAATGTTTTGTTGAAATCAAAGTCTGTGGTATTAGCCTGATCTACCAGGTAATCACATCAAAAAGGGAAATGAAGCTTAGTCTGGTCTGACTCACTTTCCCTTTCTAACATCTCATAAATAATCCATTGGAGAAGTTCTTGAATTTTGACAAAGGATCTCAGAATTTATTTGGATTAATGCCTACCAGAAGTATGTATCTGAGAATTTAGGAAACAAATGACTAGAGATAGACCAATAACTTCTTTATATAAAATAAGAAATATGACACAAAGAATAACAATTTTAACTTTAAGGAAGAATGAGAGGGAATTAGGACTGAGAATAATATTATTTTTAACTGAAAGCATTATTAGACACAGTGGTCTGATACTTTGGAACATATATATATATATATATATATATATATATATATATATGTATATCTTTCTAATTAATGTTATCTTCAAGATATATTTTGAATACAGTGCAAAGTGCAGAACAACAGCTTGCTCACTTCTTGCATTTCCTTCTATTCTATGGTTTATACATTTATAATATTTCTGTCCCCCACTCCTGGAATGTTCTCCCTCCTCATTTTTAAATTCCAGCTTCCTTCAAGTCCCAGCCAAATGCTACCTTCCACAGGAAGCCTTATCCAATTCCTCTTAAATCTAGTGCCTTCCCTCTGATGGTTATATTCAGTCATTCTGTTTATAGCTCGTTTTTGCATACTTGCCTCTTGCCTCCTCCATTAGACTATGAGCTAGTTGAGGGTAGAGATCATGTTTTTGCCTTTCTTTGTTTCCCTAGCCCTTTTCATAGTATGTAGCATACCATAGACGCTTAATAAGTGCTTATTGACTGCTATTTCTGCTTCACGTGCATCACATTACTCCTGGGTAATGAATTGATGCGTTGGCAGCACTAACAGAGTACCTGAATCAATCAATAATTCCCATAGCCATAGTTAGCTTGGGGTGATCAAGGCTTTCCCCCAGAGTTCCAAAATTTAGAAAGCCTTAACAGAATTCATATTTGTAAAGTGCTTTGTAAACTTTAAAGCGCTGTATAAATGCTTTGTTGTTGTTCAGTCATGTCCAACTCTTTATGACCCCATACTCTTGGCAGACATACTAGAATGGTTTGCCATTTCCTCCTTCAATGGATTAAAGCAAACAGAGGTTAAGTGACTTGCCCAGGGTCACACAGCTAGTGAATATCTGAGGTCATATTTGAATTCAGGTCTTCCTGACTCCAGGCCCAGCTCTACCTACTGAGTCTTATTATTCTTATTTTGTTGTTTCAGCCAAGAGAAATAGCTGAGTCTAGTACCTAATTTAATTAACAAGAATCAATGGGCAGCTAGGTGTTGCAATGGAGAGAGTACCAGACATGGAGTCAGGAAAACTCATCTTCCTGAATTTAAATCTTACACTTTCCAACTGCATGACTCTGGTCAAGATATTAATTTATTAATTAAAACTTAACCCTGTTTGTCTCACTTTCCTCATCTGTAAAATAAGCTAGAGAAAAAAATATCAAACCACTCCAGAATCTTTGCTAAGAAAACCCCAAATGGGGTCATGAAGAGTCAGTCACGACTGAAAGATGGTTAAACAACAAAGAGGAATAATTTGTGAAAATAGAAAGCTCCATGTTTGTTCTATACCCATCATGTTACAACGCAGCTAAACTAGCAGCCTCTACATTAGGGGTCTTGGTTCCTCCAGGAGTTTCTCCTCATGAGGCTACATAGTATCCTCTCCATGGTCCTGTGTCCCAAGGTCTGTCCTTTCCCTACTTGTCACAACTCCCAGTATTACTAGCTCTCTCTCTCTCTGACAATTCCACTTGGAGATTCTTGTCCAGAACACATAGTGGACACCCACGTAATTCAATCCTAAGCTTCAAAGTATTAAGTGGAAGATAGGATACTTAGGCCAGGACATAAAAAAACTTTTTTTTTGGTGAATGTAGGAATACTTAAAGTACTCCAAAAAGTCCTAGCCCGAGGTCAGCTATATGATCCAGTGTCACCATGACAGAGTTGTACTTGCTACAATGTTAACTTCATGCCACTGATTTAGTCTTTCTGCTCTGGGGGGTCTGGAATGATTTCTGGCCCCCTTTGCATCAAAGACATCTTTCGTCAGAAGAAATAAGGTTCTCAATCTGCCATCCCATTCTGTTCACGCTCATCATTTTCTAGATCACAGAGACATCTCAGAGGTGCCCAACATTTTATAGACAAGGAAATACTTCAGTCCCAGGGAGATTAATTGTCTTGGCCAATATTACCCCAGCAGAAAGCATTGCAGGTGAGATTTAATTGTTGTCTTTCCGGAACATCCTCCCTCATTGAGGAAGCACCAGGGTTAGTTAGTACTTGGCCACTACTGGATATAAGGTGGCCGAGTTTTACTCTTAACTTCTAAGTGAGATAGTCAAATCCCTTGTTAATATTTTTCTTTTTAAGATCACTGTGGAGGAACCAAGGGAAACCCAAGATCTGGTCTTTCGCCTCATAGTCTAGTGGGGGAGATAATATGTGAGAACAATCAGGAGAAATGCAAAAGGCAACGGAAAAGATTGAATACACAAGTGATTTATTCTCCTCATAGGGAGAATAAAGTAAGGGAGAAGGGGCATCAGTAAATTAGAATAACTCAGGGAGTGTAGGGCAAATAATCCTGGATTTTGCCACTGTCTGCTTGGTATACAGCAAGCACTTAATAAGTGTTTTTCATTCATTTTTCAGTCATATAGATCAGAGGATCCAGATTCCAATCTCTGCTTCACTTCTTGTTACCACTGTGAACACTTCACCCCTCTGAGCCTCAGTTTCCTCATTTGTAAAATAAGGAGGTTGGATTAATGGCTTCCAAAATCAGATCTTTCTAGACTGATTTTATATGCAGAGTGGTATTGAGTAAAAGGAAGGGAGCAAGCATGTATTAAGTGTCAGGGACTGTGCACTTTTTTCTTCACAACAACCTTTCAAAGTAGATGCTACCATTATCCTCATTTACATTGAGGAAACTGAGGCAGACTCTTAACCTATAAGTGAGATAATCAAATCCTTTGTTAACATTTTTCTTTTTAAGATCACTGTGGAGGACCCAAGGTCTGGTTCAGCGACTTGCCCGGAGTCATACAAGTAGCCAATGGAGCAGTTAGGTGGTGCAGTGGATAGAGAACCAGTGCAGGAGTCATGAGGACCTGAGTTCAAATCTCATCTCAGACACTTGACACTCACTGGCTGAGTGACCTTGAGCAAGTCACTTAACCCCAATTGCATTATCCTGGGTCATCTCCAGTCATCCTGATGAATATCAGGTCACTGGATTCAGATGGCTCTGGAGGAGAAGTGAGGCTGATGACCTGCACAGCCCTCCCTCACTCAAAACAAAGTCAAGTACAAGTCATGTCATTATTTCTGTGATGGCATGGTCTTCTTTGGCAACGAAGGACGAACACACAAAACTAGTCAGTGTCTGAGGTTATATTTGAACTCAGGTTTCCCTGACTCCAGACCTGCTACTCTGTGCACTGTGGTGCCCCCTAGGGACCTAGAACAGTAGTCTTGGAACTAGCTGATTTGGGATTGAGTACCAGAGGTCCGGTACAAGTCACATTTCACCTCAGGTTCCTCTGTTGAAAACAAATAAACAAAACATGAGTTAGTGCTCTAGGAGAGTTTACAGTGAGGCCTTGAATAAGGCATTGGGCTTACATTGAGGAGAAGATGGCATTCTTGATAGAGAGAATCACTTATGAAGGAATGGAGGCTTTATCATCCATAGAGGTGGCATAATGGAGGACAGAATGAAGTAGAAGGAGAGGGATTGAGAAATGATGCGGCATAGGTCAAAGGTGTCAAACTCGGGTCGGTTGAAGGTCTCAAGTACAGCCCTAATCAGATTAAAATGTACTTGGGAAATGTTTAGCAAAATAAATGAACAAATAATAAAATATAGATGATGCTAATTTGCAGTTTTCTAAGTCACTCTACTGCCCTCAGGCATCTGTTTCTATTTGAGTTTGTTGCCAATGACTTGAGGAATAGAGGGAAGGCCTTGGAAGCCCTTGCTACTGTTGCAGATAAACTGTGTAACTGTAGGCAAACTCTTCATGGAAGTTTGGATTTCCTTAGTGGTATAGACCAACATAATCACACAATATAGATACAATGAATTCCAAAGTGCAGACCCATGGAATTCCACTTTTATAAACAAAATCAAGAAAGTGGGCAGAGACAGCAAGTAAATTGGTTTGACTTGAAAAAAGGGGTTGATTGGGAGAAAGAAAAGGAAAAGGAGATAAAAAAGAAGCAGAGAGATGTTCTGTGTATTTTTGTTCACAGACGCAAATGATGACTTTGTCTAAGAGAGATGACTCTATATATAAGATGGAATGGGGGTGTTGGATAATTAGAGAAGGAAGAACAACTAAAATTCAGCTTTAAAAAATGAGAAAGAGGGTTAAAAATACATCCATTTCTTCTCTCTCTGTGATTTCCCATTCTCCTTCCATCCGATCACCAGCATCACCCAGGTGTCTCTCTTGGTCTGTCCTATGAAGAATCTTATTTTGTAGTCCCTAAACTGGCAGATATTTTCTGGAGAGTGGTCTGTCTTTCCTCCAATCACTAAACCGTCCCCACCCCCCAGTCATGCTGAACTCGTCTCTGTTTCCACCATCTTTTGAAAGATTCGTAGATCTAAAGGGCACAGAATGCATTTAGTAATTTCTATGAATGTTTCTGAATGCTGAGGTTTCCGGCCCTTGACCTGTGGGATTTCTCTGTAGTTTTGTTTGAAACCACAAATGCCTTACTCCCTTCCAGCCCCTTCTCACCCCGCCTCCCTGCACCCCTCCCAGTCTGAGAATTGTTCAGAGATTGAGGCTAAGCAGGGTAACTGAGTAGAGTAATGGTTTAGTTGTCCTTGAAAGGACATATTTGACCAGTGAAAAGTGTTGGGTTGACAAGCCTACAGTCAGAATTGTCTACCAGGTTTCCCCCATCCCTCAAGCACATACTCATTCTCTGACATCTTATCTCTCCCCACTTTTCTCCTTCCTCCCCTTGGCATTTCCTTCTATGATTCTCATTTTAGGATGACAGAGACCTTAGAAGCCATTGAATTCTACCTACTAGGAAATTAAGGAATTTCTTAGAGATATGCATTTTGCAAGTGCCTTGAATCAGAACTTGAGCCCGGATCTTTCTGATTTCAGTCTCTGCACTGTATTCACTACACTCTTCAGGGCTATGCTTAAAGCCAGGTCCACAAAGAGGAGGGAGAAATTTCTACAGGGAAAGCAAGAGTTAAGCCTGAAGGTATTGAAGACCATGTGGTAAAATGGATAGGGCACTGGACTTGGAGTCAGAATAGAAATGGATTCAAATCCTACTTCAGTCATTTTCTAGCTTTCAAGGTCTCAGTTTCCTTCATCTGTAAAATGAGGAGATTGGATTTAATGGAATCTAAGGGTCCTTCTTGCTCTAAATCAATAAACCTGTGTCTTATTTTTTTATCCCTATTTTTCTTTTTTTTGTATATGAAACTGGAAATCTATTATGTATAACTTGCTTTCCCTTTCAAACATATAATAAAGTTATCACATAACTTTCTCTGCCTCCCTCCCCCACCATGGCTGCCATTAGACACAAGTGTAAATATATGTAAAATCATTCTATACATACTTCTATTTATCTGGATGCTGTTAGCTTCTTCCTTCATATGCCCGTTGTAGTTCATTTGGTGATTTATAATAGACAAAATGACTTAATCCATCAAAATTGTTCTTAAAACAATACTATTGCTGTATACAATGTCCTCTTCATTCTGCTCATCTCCCTCTTTATTATATTGTGTAAGCCTATCTGTGTTTTTCTAAAATCATCGAGCTTCTCATTTCTTGTAGCACAGTAGTATCCCATCACAACCAAGCAGAACAATTTTAGTCATTCCCCAATGGATAGGCATCCCTGAAATTTCCAATTCTTTGCCACTACAAAGAGAGCTGAGATAAATATTTTAGAACAAATAAGTTTCTTTTCTTTTTCTCTGATTTTCTCAGGAAATAGACCTAATAGTGGTATTGCTGTTTCAAAGGGTATAGGAAGTTTTATAACTCTTTGGGCACCACAAGTATCTTCTTGATGTCGAGAGGTTCAAGGAAGTCCTCAAGTACACAAGGTGAATCCCCTTTGGAGAACTTAGGTGAGCACATGGATGGCCATTGTCTAGGCATGGACAGTGTGTAGTTGCTCAATATGTATTTTGTTTTATTTTGTCTTTCCTGGCCTAGAGATATGATTTCACTGATACACAACTTCAGGTGGGGAAAATTCCCTTTACCAATGCAATTTGTCAGTTGTTCAACTTCTAACTTAGAGAGTTTCCTGGGATCACTTAGAAGTTAAATGACTTGATCCTAGGTGTCCTTGACTTTATTCCTATGTCTCTGAGGATCTTTGATATAACAAGGAGTTATACCTAACTTTATGAGATTCCTGCCATGTAGTTAGGAAGGTTCGTACCTAATACTATATAGCAAGATCACAAAATTAGAAAACTGGGGCTTGGGCAGAGAGACCTCAAGGGTCATCTAGTCCAGCCTTTACTTGAAAGACATTCCTATGGTAACATTCTCGACTATTCCTACTACAAAATTCCCGACTATTCCTAGTTCAACATTGCCGACAAACATGGATCCAATCTTAGAGACCTACCATGTCTCAAGACACCCATTGTACTTTGAGATGCCTCTAACCATTAGGAGACTTTTTCCCTCCCCAATATCAAGTCTAGTATTTTTTTTTTTGTGGTTTTCACCCAGTTCTCCTGATTCTGCCCTTAAGGACACAAAGAATAAATTTAATTCTTCCTCGACATTTACTTGGAGAACTACCATGCCCCCTCGACGGCTTTCCTTCTCCAGACTAAACATGCCTAGTTCCTTAAAGAGATGTTCTGATGACATGGACTCCCACCATTCCGATTGCTATTCAGTTGCGTCCAACTCTTTGTGACCCCATGGATCATGTCATACCAGTACTGTCCATGATGTTTTCTTGGCAAAGTCACTGGAGTCATTTGCTATTTCCTTCTCCAGTGGATTAAGGCAAAGAGAAGTTAAGTGACTTGCCCAAGATCACATAGCCAGATTTGAATTCAGGTCTTCCTGACTTCAGGACTCTATCCACTGAGTCATTCAGCTGCCTCACCATCCTTGTTGCCCTCTTGTAAATTCTCCAACTTATCAATGTTCTTAAACTTTGATGAACAGAGTTAAGCGAGGTTTGAAGAGTCCAGAGCTCTCACGGGTATAGAGGACAGAGTGTTGGGCTAGGAACCTAGAAGCCCCAAGTTCAAATCTCGCCTCAGGTACTGCCTGTGTGATCCTCAGCAATTCACTTAACCTGTCTGCTGTAGTTTCCTCAACTGTAAAATGGAGATATTAATAGCACCCACCTCACAAGAGAGTCGTGAGGATCATATGGGAGACTATTTATAAAAGTACTTAGTACAGCGCCTAAAACAAAGCAGGTACCGTGTAAATGTGTATTCCCTTCCCTCCCAGTGTACAGGGGGCTCTTACATCCCTATACCTGGAAGCTATAGCTCCTCTTAATGCAAGTTAAGGCTGAATTAACGTTTTTTGATTGCCATGTTACACGACTAACTCATATTGATAATGAAGATCACTAAGACAGATCTTTTTTCAAAACATTTTTCCTAATCATGTCTCCCTCACCTTGGTGACAGTTAAGACTGTGGTGGGCTCACTGTGAGTGACAGGTAAATAATGAGATTCATGGACTTAATATTTGTATTGAAAAACCTGGCAATGCATCAGACACACACACACACGTGTGTGTGTGTGTGTGTGTGTGTGTGTGTGTGTGTGAGTGTGTATGATGCACAGAGGTATTAGTAATTAAACATGAGTAATCTTGAATCTCCCACATCCTAGGTCAGTGATGTTACCTTTCAACCATGCAGTTTATTGATTAATTATCTACATTTTGTAAATGTGATATAATCAGGTTGTATGAACAGTAAAAAAGAGGTTAAATAAAATAAAAAAAGGAAAATAAATAATAAAACAAAATAATATAATAAAAATAGGGAAAAAAGGAAGTGAAAAAATAAAGGCCAATTGCAATCATCTTTTCTGGTTTATATTTCAGTAGGTATATTGTCTCCCAAATGTAATTCTCTGACCTGGTTTTGCTCTACTCTGAGGATGTTTGTGGGTATATTTAGTCATAAAAGCCTCAAAAAAATTCAAAACAAAATTACCTTTCAGTCATTTTTACCTTTAAAAAAATAAATGTGGGCCACAGAACTCTTGTGGGAGGAAGGGAAGTGTGTAATAAAATCACAAGAAAACTAAAAGAGTTTTGAGCATCCAAAGAATTGAGGATAGTGGCTTCAGAATGGGAGTTTTCCTCTACTCCAGCTGTTCTATGTTTGGTAGGACAGGTAGGTGAGAACAGTAGGCTTACAGAATTCTAGAAGTGGACAGGATTTCAGAAGCCGTCTAGGCTACCTTGCAGTCACATGTCAGGAAATTTAGATATTAGGCAGGAATTTGTTTTGTTGTTATTGGAACTTGGTTGTTATTGGCAGGTGGCTGAACTCCTGGTGGGCTAGCCTCCTGTTCTCCTGGAATTATCCATCGAATATTAGGTTTCTCTTCTGTTGGCTACTGTCACATACCACTAGGATGCCTGGGCCATTCTGTCATGTTTACAGGTTGCAGGGGAAAATGTCAACTGGTCTATCCAGCCCCCAGAGCCAGCATGCTGCAAGTGGGACTCCATTGTCACTCGATTATTGCCATGGCCTCCTAACAGGGCTTATCACTTCCACCCTCTCCCCTCTCTAATCCATCCTTCTTCACATTACTGTCACTTGAGTCTTCTTTACACAGAGATCTAGCCACATCACTATTTTTGTTCCAGACCTATTTGTGAATAACAATGCCTCACCAACATATTTAAAGCTCCTTAACTTGGTATTCAAGGCCATCCACCATTTGGCGCTATTCTCTTTCAAGTTCTCTCTTTCTCTGTCTCTTTCTCATCTCTCTCCTTTCTCTCCCCCTTTCTCTCTCCTCTCTCTCTCTTCTCTCTCTAACTCTCTCTCTCTGACTCTGTCTCTCTCTTTCTGACGCTCTCTGATTTTCTCTTTCTTTGTGACTCTCTATTTCCCTCTTTATCCCTGCTACACATGTCACACATCAGACACTTCAAATTAAAATGGCTCTCTACCACCCTCCAAAAGTTATTATCTAACTTTTGCTTGAAGAGCCTCAGTGAGGGGGGAAGGTGTCACCTTTGGAAGCCTCCTGTCCTGCCCTGAGAGAGCTCTGTCTGGGAGAGTTTCTTCCTCACATTGAGCTTAAAATCGATAATTTGGAGCTTTCCATGCACTACTCCTAGTTGTGTCCTCTTGGACCCAGTAGGATGATCAGAATCCTTCTCTATCCTTTCCAATGCTTGTAGACCTTCAAGAGCTAAAGACAGATATCATGACCCTCCTCAGCCTTCTCTCCAAGCTAAACATCCCCAGTGCCCTTAGACCTTTACCATCATCAGTTTATTACTTGTTGTTTGGTTGTTTCTCAGTCACTTCTTAATCTTTATGATCCCCTTTAGAGGTTTTCTTGGCAGATACTGGAATAGTTCGCCATTTCCTTCTCCAGCTCATTTTACAGATAAGAAAACTGAGGCAAACAAGGTGAAGTGGTTTGCCCAGGGTCACACACAAGTAAGTGTCTGAGACTGGATTTAACTCACGTCCTCCTGACTCCAGGGCTGGCACTCTATCCACTGCCCATTTATTTATTACTAATTTTTTGCTAGTCTTCCTAAAATGTGGTACGCAGAAGTGAGCACAGGACTTCAGTACTTCAGACGTGAATAGTCTAATGAGCAGGGCTATAATTCCCTCCCTAATTCTGAATATTCTGCTTCTCTTAACGCAGAACATGGAGCCCTGGGCCTGAAGTCAGGAAAAAGAATGAGTTCACATCCTGCCTCAGACACTTAATGGCTCTATGACTTCCCTCGCTTAACTATCTGCCTCAGTTTCTCCATGTGTCAAAGAGGGCTAATAATAGCACTTCCCTCCCAGGATTGTTGGGAGGATAAAGCAAGATAATGTTTATAAAGTCCTTTGCACACTTTTAAGCACTTTCAAAGCCCTTGTTACTCTTATCATTCATTTGGTCTCAGATTACACTGTTTTTATCTGTCTTGTTACATTCTGCTGATGCCTCCTGAATTTGTATCCCCTCCTACAGATGCTTAGCTCTTATTTCCCTCTCTAGTCCACTTGGCTTTCTTTCTCTTCCTTGAAGTAAAAGAGGTGCTTTGCCTGACAACCTCACGGAGAAAAGCACCTCAAGTCACATTGCTTTTGTGGCAACTATTAATTGCTTCCTGAATTTATAGAGCATAAATAAAATTGGTTGCCAGGGAATGAATTACTGAGTGGATAAATGCCATGCCATTAATGCATTGTTGACCTTGACCTCAGAAGATGACGTGTAATTCAAGAGAGCTCTCAAGAAATTTACCAGAACCCATTTCAGCTGGAGGTGATGTGTTTTAAATCCTTCAGTAATGCAATGAGGGGAATCAAATTAGATAATAGTTTGCAGAAACCTGCTGGGCAGGAAGCCCCACTGAGAATCGTTTCATCCCTCAGCATTATCGTACTGCATTGTGTTGGGGTGGTACCTAGGTTCCGCTGGTCTTCAGTGGTTTGTTGGCATGGATTTGCATAGAGACACCCCAGCTGAACTTCTCAGTCCATATTTCATCCTTCATATCTGGGATCACTTTAGCATGATGGTCCTTTATTATTTTCATTAGAAGGGGAATTCACATTTTCTTATATATTTAAGCTCTAATTTTTCGTAAATATAGAAGGAAGGAGAGAAGCAAAGAAATTAGAGATTTGGAGAAAGGCATGAGATTTAAAATGGGAAGGAACCTTGGAGACCTTATGACTCAGTCCTCTAATTTTGTAGATTTGGAAACTGAGACCCAGAGAGGGTAACTGATTTTCCGAAGGTTATACAAATAATTGCATCCATTCCTCTAGCCTCCTTTGCAGGGGTCTCCATTAAGATTTTTCAGAGAACCACATCCAGGTGTAGCAAATAGTTTGGTGGGTCCTAAATGTATTTTCAGACAATTTGCATATCAACTCTATTTCAAAAATAAACAGAGAAGTAATAATAGATGACATTTGTATATCACTTAAAGGAATTCAAATCAAGATACATACATTTTCTCATTTCTTCCTCATAACACCATCATAAGATAGGTAGTTATTCCAGAATTCAGATAAAGAAACAAAATGTGAGAGATTTTTAAATGGCCACATAACTACTAAGTGGCAAGATGGTCTCTGAATGCAGGCTTTCCAGATTCAAAGCCAGACCTTTAACAAACTTATTGGAAGTATCTGGTACTTCTTTCCCAGGCTTACTTATCCTAACAAGTCTCTTAGGACAAATGCAAGAGTCCAAAGAAATGTCTGAACTCTAAACCAGAGTGTTCTAAAGAGAAAAACAAGCTTACATATCAATCTATATTTATATTGCATACCTACTAAGTGCAAGGCACTTTGCTACAAGTGCCATCGAGATATAAAGCATAACTATTAAATTCAACAAATTATTAATAAACTCAACTCAATAAACATTTGTTTCTTTAAGCATTACATTGTTATTTATTTTTACATCATCAATAAATTCCAGCATATCCCCTTTCTTCCCTCTCCCAGAGAGTCATCCCATATAATAAAGGAATTTTTAAAAATGTTAAGGAAAATGAACCAAATCTTCAAAGAAGCCTGACATTACATCCAGATTTCCACACCCACAGGCCCCACAAAGAACAGAAAGTTGGAAGGAAAAATGGAGATAATTTTTTGGGCCTCCATTACTCTCCGTTTCATGGTCCTTTCTCATCCAGTGACATGAAGACAAAGCCCAGGCTCCCCTGTTTGGTCCTGCTCTCACAAGGGAGAGACAACATGGTGTGTTAAATGAAGTTCTGGACTTGAAATCAGGACTGATTTCTGGTCCCAACTCTGCAACCTGCTGCTTAAGTGACCGTGAACAAATCCTGTAATTTCTCTGAGTCACATTTTTTCCTCATCAGTAAAAAGTAATATTGCAGCCCCATCTCTTTCACTTAAGTCCTTCTTTGATACCTCATTGTGTCAAAAAGTAGACCTTGGGTCTAGCCAAGTTGGCCTTGCCTCTGTTCCTCACTGTTTATCTTCAGTCTTTGTGCCTTTGCACTGACTAGAGAATCTTCTTAGAATCTCCCTCTTCCCTTAAGATGCAGTTCCTTTTTTTTTGACATTAAATATGTCCCCTCCCTCCCATACAGCCTTATATTTAACTGCTTTGTATATTTTGTATTTATTCACCTTATATTTATGTTGCATATACATGTACTATATATTCACTCAAATATAAGCTCTTTGAAAGTAGGGATTTTTTTTTCACTCTTTGTATGGTGAGATTTCTCACAAGTAGAAGGATGTCTCTGGCTTACTCTCCCAGAGCCAGGTCAGTGATCTCTGCTCCTCAGGATTCTAGGGACAGTGAGGTGGCATGGGCTTGGAATCAGGAATACTCATCTTCATGAGTTCAAATCTGGTCTCAGACATTTCCTAGCTGTGTGACCCTGGGCAAGTCACTTAACCCTGTTTGTCTCAATTTCTCATATGTAAAATGAGCTGGAGAAAGAAATGGCAAACCACTCCAGTATCTTTGTCAAGAAAACCCCAAAATGGGTCATGAAGAGTCAGATATAACTGAAAAACAACAGTGTTCTAGGGTAAGGTATTGAGGGCATCTTCTCTAGCCTTTAGCTCAAGCCCTCACCAAATGTATTATCCCCATTTTTAGCTGCTGGTAACTAGCAATTCAAAGGAAGATCATACAAAAATTGAACATAGGATAGTAATCAGGTGAAGAGAAGAGAGAGGAGAAATGAGATGGGGAGGGGAACAAGGATATAAGGAACAAGAGGTTAAAAGGAGAGAGATGAAGACTCGAAAGACCACCTTTACTTGTTTCATAATCTGGGATACCATGCTGATTAGAGGTTGCAAAACACCATACTGTCATGGATGAGCTTACTTAGGAGAAAAAAAATTCTGCGTGTGAGCAACAGCTGTTCTTTAGACTAACAAAAATATCTCTTGAAGGAGCAGGAATAAGTAGGATTTAGTCTGATAGGGTTGGTTTAAAGACAACAATACAAATGAGCTGGATAATTCTCACTTCATTGGTTCATTAACCACAGGTAGTGGGTTTAACCTCTTTTTACTGAGAAAGCAATGAGGAAATGCATCTGGGATGCTTTGTACCCTTGTTATATTTCTTCCTTCCTACTCAATGCTAATCAACTCTAGGTGTTTTACTACAAAACTGACAGTGACAGTGGGTAGCCGACAATATCAACACAAAGATTTCCATATACCTAGATAGTTGGCTCAGGGTTTGGGTTAGTTGTGTCATGGGCCAGGACATTAGTATAACTGGGATAGCTTGTATTAATCCCTACATTTTTACATCACTAACTAATGTCATGGTGACCTAAGACTTCACAGAGAAAACAGGGAACAATTTGAGTGACCTTCACCCCTGGGCAGATTGACTTTGGACCCAGTGGATTTTTGGAAAGGAATATATAGGACAAGTGTAGGACGTTGGCAGAGGAGCTCAAGAGAACCCAAGGAACTTCCCTACTGACTATTTTTATCTCCAAGTCAGGGGTGTTTTTTTCTGCTTTTATGTCCCTGTAGACTGCTATTACTGCCTTGGGCACTGACCTCTTTGCTGGTGTTCAGTCATTTTAGTTTGACTCCTTGTGACCCCATTTGGGGTTTTCTTGGCAAAGAAGTGGGAGTGGGTTTGCCATTTCCTTCTTCAGTTAATTTTACAGATGAGGAAACTGAAGTGAATGGGGTTAAGTGACTTGTCTAGGGCCAGGTAAATGTCTGAGGCTGAAACTCAGGAAGATGAATCTATTGAATTGAATATATTTTTAAATTGAATATATTTTTTAAGTAGTTGACTATATATTTATTGAATATATGTTTATTAAATAAATGGATTATTTGAACCCTTTGGCTTTGAGTATTCCCTGCATTCCACTCATGGAACCATGACTGAGACACTCTACTGTAGTCAAGGAACACAAGTATGAGCAGGACACAGAAATAAAACTCAGGGTCACTTAGTCTTTACAGAGGATGCGAAGGGAAAGAGATTTTCTCTCATGTGCTTATTGGGAGGGTTAGAGGAGAAAGAGGTAAGAGAGTCTTGCTTAGGAAATGTGGAGGGAGTCAGAAAGGAGATGAGAGTGACCAGAGACCAATGAGAAACTGTGGCTAGGATTGACCAACTGTGAAATTCCACCAGGATGTGGGAGTGTAGGGGCTATGGTTTAGCAAGTAAACATGACACTTGCTGAACAAGGTGACAGAAGAGAGAAGGACAAAATAGAAGGAGGGAAGGAAGACGGAAGTAGGGCCCAACCCAGGGATAAAGTACACCAGCAAGGGACATTTGGAAAGGTTTGTTTAAAAGACAAAAGATTGAAATTCAAAACTATCTTCTCCCCTTGTTTTATGGTCCATCCCAATTGGCCTTCCTTCTGTTCCTTCCCTATGACATTCCTTGGTCTGTCTCCATGCTTTTACTGTCTTGCATGATTGGACTTCACTTCCTTCTCTCCTCCATCCACCTCTTGGAATCCCTAGTTTCTTTCAAAGGTCAGTTCAACTACCAAGTCCTACATGAGGACTTTCCTGATGCCCTCCAGCTGCTAGCATTTCCTTCTCCATCTACCATGGAAAATCTTGTGCGTTTGTGTATACACATATATATGTATATATGTGTGTGTGAACATACACACATGTTTATTTAACTCCTGCAATTGAATGTAAACTCCTTAAAGACAAAGACGCTTTCACTTTTGTTTTTGCATTCCCAGTGTCCAGCATAATGTTGGACACATAGTAGGGGTTTAACAAATGTTTACTAAACTATTAGATCTTTCTATGGAAATGGAGAAAGAAAAAGCAGCAGCTTAATGTTTATTACATTAATGGGCTGCATTGTTCCTCACACTGAATGAGGGTCAGGATCCAAAAAACACGACAATAGACTAGAAAAATGAATTGCGTCCAACTGGATCAAATTGAATAGGGTTAAATGTAGAGTTCTATGCTTGGGGTAAAAAAATTCTAGGGGGTATATAGGACTTGGAGTCAAGAAAAACTGAATTTGAATCCTGTCTCAGATACTCAATATATCTGTTTCCTCATCTGTAAAATGAAGAAGGATAAGGAACATAATCTTAGGGTCTAGGGGAGGCAGAATTCTTTCTCAAAGATCAAGTCTCAAAGCTAGTTTGCTCTGAATCTCAGGGATTGGACGACAATAGGTCCCTGCCCAAGCACCACTTAATGGTTATTTTTTGGGTCCTCCTGGTTCAGAGTGAACGTAAATAGTAACTGTTTCTCTTTTTTGGCCAGGAACCCTGAAGGTCTTCACTTCCCAGTTCCTTCCTTCCTTCCTCCCTTCCTTCCTTCCTTCCTTCCTTCTTTCTTTCTGTCTTCCTCCATCCCTTGATTCACTTCTTAAAGAGATCTATCATTGCCTCACTAAAAGTGAGCACCTGAAAAGACTTTAGCTTAAAAGGGCCAAGGTCTCCCACTGTATCCTGGACCATCTTCAGTCATCCTGATCAATATCTGGTCACTGGACCCAGAAGGCTGTGGAGGAGAAAGAGAGGCTGGTGCCCCTTAGTAAAATCAAAGTCAGTTGCATCACCTCCCTGACATCATGGTCCTCTTTAAGAATGAAAGACAAACCGCACAGCCACAAAATGGCCAGTGGTATGCAAAGTTCTAAAAACAGGGACAATCCCTAAAATCTTAGTCTTAGAAGAAATTATATTTAGAGAACAATTCACTTCAGACTAGAGAATTGGCTTCCTGAGACCTTCCTGAGGTTTTTGATTTTTTGAAGTCCCATAGACATCCCTTTGACCCAAACACCATCTTGGTCCCAAGAACCAAGATAATACTTCTTCTAATGTTCATAGTTCCTGCCCATGGTGATTGCTACCATCTTCACGACCCTGTTCTCACAGCTTGCTGGGAGAGCTGTGTTATTTCACATGGAGGCGTTGGCTTGTGGAGATATTTGCTGCTTTCCTTGGGGAATTGCCTTCCTTGCCTCTGTTTGTTTGCTGTTAACTCTTCTTAACTTGGCAACAAAGTTGAATTTGGATCCTTTCCATCTTCAGTGTAACTACCAGCCACCTCCCTTTGGGCCACCCAGTCTGGGTAATATTCCTAAGTCAGTGTGGTCCAACTTTATGTTCTGTGGAATCCAAATTCAGTATACATGGAGTTTTCATGACAGCATTTGTATAGTATCAAATCAATATTTTAAGTCCAAAATATGAAATTATGTAGGAATGAAAACATGTGCAGCAACTTTTGTTGTGACAATATGTTTCATTTCTTCGATTTGGTTCCAAAAGTTTACCCATACCTCTTTTAGGATTCCTTCACTGGCATTTGTGGGATCTGTTGATATTTCAAGCTTAGACATATTCCATGGCTAAATTAATCCTGAAGTATAATGGAAAATGGCAACTGAAGTTTTGGTCAAGTGGCTCCCATGTGACTTTCCTTGACCAAAAAAGAAAATGATAGCAAATAATTAACTAATAGAGAAGTAGCTTCACTTTCTAAAGATAACAGCCTCAGTGCCTGTGTTAGTCCAATTTTAGATTTCAAAAAAAGAGAAACAGCCATGCCCACCTCTAATATAGCTATATTATTTATTAATAACCTACAGACCATGGGGGAAGCTTTTACTTGCACAAAAATGATATAAGGAGACATGTATGTCTTCTTCACTAATACCCTTAAGTAACAATATGGGTTTGGATTGGGTAAATGAAGCTGCACATGTAACGACAAGCCAGAAAGTTGGTACTTCTCAGACTTTAGCGTGATAAAGCATGACCAAAGGTGAGTAGGGTCTGTGAGATTTTATACTGGGATAGACAAAGGGGATCCAGAGTCTTTAACAGAAGTACCCATCTACCTTTGAATATGCCTATCCTGAGTTTTTAGATAAAGATAAATACCAGAATTGCTAGGATTCATTTGGTATCCGGGGAGCCTATACTCATATATTTATCTATCACTCCAATTGGATTGGAGTGACAATTGTCCTACAGGTCCCCCTTTCCTCCTTCTAGGATGAAGGGTCCAGGAGTCTATCCATTATTCACTACAGCCCCTCATTAATTAATGAGCCTCCGAGCCAAGCCAGTTTTCTGCCATTTAGTCTCATCCCTTCCAATTCATCCTATACGGTGATAAAAAATTAGTCTTTCTAACATGCAGATCTGATCACTTTACTATATTGGTGAAGAGATTTCAATACTCCTCCCCTGCCCCCGCATTGTCTTCTAAATAAAGTCTACATTCAAGAGTGTGTAGTATTATAGCTCCTTTATAATCTGGCTCTAACCTAAACCTCAGTTCCCATTTTGCTCCTTTGTTTATGCTATGTTCTAGTCAAATTGAACATCTTCTAAGATATTTCTCCCTTTCCAACTCCTTCACCTTTGTATATATTTTCCTTTGTTCATGTATATACTTTCCATTTCCTATCTCTACCTATTGGAATTCTATACATCCTTCAAAGACCAGTTAAAATGCAACCCCTTTCATGGTGATTCTACCAATCAGAAATAATTTCTTTCTCCTCCAAAATCTCATAGTATTATGTATACCTCTTTTTATTTACTTATGTTTTATAAATTATATCTGTGCAAATATGTATATACATACACATATATATATATATATATATACATACATATACATATAATATACATATATACCCTTGTATATTATACGTATATGTATGTATATATGTGTGTATACGTATATGTATGTATATGTGTATGTATATTATATATAATCTTTTCCCTGAGAGACAATAAGGTACTTGAGAACTGGGACCATATCTTGCGTCTTTACCATATTTTTGCATTTCTGCTAGTGTATTATACCTAATGGATAGTTAATACACATTTTTGGAATGATTGACTGATTAATGAATGAATGATAGCTATAATTTATATGCATTTTAAGATTTGCAAAATTTTTACAAATATTTCATTTGAGTGAATGAATGAAAAGTATGTGACACTAGGTAAGAAGATGGTCACTCTCAGAGGAGCAAGGCACAGATGATTTATGTTCTACAGAGAACCTAGACCAGGGTTAGAAGTTAGTCCTAAAGGTCACTTAGAAGATCTGCAGTCATTTTGAGGGTTATTATCTGACGTGAACTGCCTCCAATCTGAGAACTCTTAGAATCACTATGGAAGAGACAGACCCTGGCATTCTAGTTAAATCTAAACTTCTAAGAACACCCATCTTCCTTCTCCCCTTTCTAAGCTCCCCTTCTTCCTACTTTGTGAGAAGGAGGAGGTTGAAGATTTTAATCTGCCTCCTCATTCTTGGAGTTATTCAGACATTTAGGGCTGGTTCTGGTCTCAGAGTTGACACATGGACCCTTTCCCTCCCTTTTCACTTTACTACAGGAGCCATGGATTGCATGAAAATTCTGAGGAAGCATTCAAATCTAAGTTCCTTGTGGGGGGAATCACTACTTTTAAAGTTTTTGTCTTAGGGTTTTCAATACCAAGCACAGTGCCTTTGCGCTTAATATTTATGTATTGATTTGGATTGAATTCTGTTACATTTGGATTGGCTTGAAGAGGAAACATGGCATACTGAAAAGAATACCGACTTCTAAATCAGACTACTATATCTAGGTTCAAGTTTCTGTTCCATCACTATCTTCATGTTCTTTGGGAAATCTCCAACTCTCATCTTCTTCATTTGTAAAAGGAGAGTATCAAACGAAATGACCTGTACCATCCCTTCCAGCCCAAGTTTTATCATCTACACTTGAATCTCACAGTCTTCAAACTAATGGGATTTCAGAAATCACATACTCAAACTTCCATTTTATAGAAGAGAAAATTGAGTGCAAAAAATGTTAAGTGATTATAGAAAGTCATATAGCAAGATAATGGCATATCTTTGACTAGAACATAAGTTTCTTGATTTCAAAACATCACAGGATTTATAGCTGGATTAGATTTTAGTCCAATCCCACATTTTATAAATGGCAAACACGCCCAATGTCCTACAGGTAGAAAATAGAATTGGGATGCAAAGCCAGATTCTCTGACCCAAGAGTCAATGTTCTTTCCCTTCTACTTGAAGCTTCCCACCTTTCCCCCTCCCCCAAGTATAAAGGCATGGGTCAAAGACATCATAAAATGCAGTCAAGGCTTTTAATGTGATCCTTTGGGTTTTGGGTAGCCACTGATTCACATATCCTATAACTTCCAAAGTAACATAGAGCCTTTCTCAATGGGGTCTCCAGGAAGTTTCTATAATTTTAACATTTTAATTCTGAACCTCTTTCGTAGGTGATGATAGGTGGGCTCTTAACTTCTTGGCTGCAGTATATGGGATCCCAAGGGGCAGGTTCTCTTCCCGGTGAGGTTCAGGATTGAGCCAGATTGGATTTGGGAAACTGGCCAGATGTTTTTAAGAGTCCACTTCAGAGCATTTATGACTCCGGCTCACTCACATGACACTGAGAATGTAGCATGAGGGTGACTGGGCTAGAAATCGTTCTTGGCACACAGGAGATACTTTTTCACATAGTTAGGAATTTTAGAACAGGTATTTATCAGTTTGGTCCTGTCTACTGTCATAGTGTTGTATAGAATGCACATTTTTAGGGATATGCAGATAAGTAGATGGGATTTACTCCAGCCATTGTAGAAGGAGCTTGTGGTCTTTTGCCTCCTTAGCACTGAGTTACAAGGAATTTCAGTGCCTCTGTCCCCCCCCAGCTCATGTATTTATTTAGCCAAGATAAGTCTCAAAAGATCCCAGAACCTTTAAAAAATATCAGAGCCTTGGTGGATGGTAATGAATAAAGGATTTTTAAGTGGTTATTTGCATAGCACAATGTAAAGAGGGTTAGTTTTGGAGGCATAGAACTTGGGTTCAAATGTTGCTTTGGCCATAGTAACTTGAATAACCTTTGGAAAATCACTTAACCTCTGTGGGTCTCAGTTTTTATTTGTAAAATGAGAAAGCTTGTCTAGATGATCTGCAACATCTATTCCAGTCCTAAATCTGTGATTTTCTAATAGATTTCATTTTTGCGTATGTAACAGAATCCTTCATGTCAATTAAAAATGCAGCTGATGGAAGTTCTCTTATTGTGAGATACTGGAAATCTCTTACTTATCAGAGGCTAGAACCAAACCTGGATTTGGGCTCTTTTTAGGAGGAAACAAAATCATGAATTTTGTCCTCTTTGTGCTGATCTTCTGGGGGAAGTCAGTAACAATACCTCTATCTTGAAACTAAAGACTCTAAGGCATATTCTTAATTGTAATTCAGTTCAATAAACATTTAATAAACTCCTTTGAATACAGAACTGACCAGGTGCTGAGGGAAAAACATAGATAAATAGGAGAAGGATTATGCCTTCATAAGCATAATTACTGTGCAAAATAGAAGCATACCTCATATAGCTGGATGGCATCTATGATTTATCCAAGGTCACACAGCTAGTAAATGACAGAGCATGGTATGGTAGAAAGAATACTAGACATAGGAGAAGCAGCTCAGTGATGCAGTGGATAGAACTCTGGGCTTGGAGACAGGAAAGTTTGAGTTCAAATCCAGCCTCTGACACTTACTGACTGTATGACCAAGGACAAGTCACTTAACTTCTATCTGCCTCTGTTTCCTCAACTGTAAAATATATAATCATTTATATATGTATGTATACATATAAATATGATATGATTCATATACTAAACATATATATACTATATATTTATATATGCATAATATGCAACTGTAAAATGTATAATAATACCTACTTCCCAGGGTTGTTGCAAGAAGTGAAGAAGATACTATTTGCAAAGTTCTATGCGAAGTGCCTGGCACATTTTAGTTGTTTAATAAATGATTATTTTCGTCTTTTCTTGGACTCAGAGGACTTAGTTTCTTCTTCCTCTGTTCCCGCCTCGGCCCATTTTATTATATAACCTCTCAAGATGTGATTCTCTCCTTTTCTAGGCCAGGGCTGAATTATCTAAGATTTAGAAAGAATTAAGTTCCAGAGAATGTGAGAAATGGAAGAGATCATTTAATCCAATCCCATTATTTTATATATGAGAAAACTGACTTGTCCAATTAGAAGTGTCATATTGGTGGCAGTCTTCTTACCCTATAACAGTGATAGTCTAGCTAGGTCAATAGGCAGGGAAAACATTTGCTCTCAGAACCTGGAGAGAAAAGAGGTGGTCATTGCCTTGGTCAATTGGGCGGATACAACTGAGTTTGGAGGAGATATGACCCTATTGTGAAAAGACACCCTAATTCATGGGACAAATTGTCATTGACCAATGCCCTTTTGTCGCTGCTTTGTGATTTATGAACCCTGGTATACTTGTTGGCTTAACCCCTTCTCAGCATTCTGATTATTCTTCTGGTCTACAGCTTGAGTATATTCCTTCTGCTTTATGTTCATCTGAGTCTGTTAGTAGTTCTTAATCACCAGCACATGTTGGCCCCAACTCCACAGGGCTTGGGGACCTAATGGTTATGTGTCTGGGAAGTTGAAGAAGGGAGATAAATACACTGGTTTTTAAGATCCTGGTGATGTCAGGCATACGTTTCCCAAGCAGGAAAGGTGTTGGGTCCAACAAAGGAGGAGGTGAATTCAGAATTATTAGCAATTGTCTGCAGATCTTTTCTGGGATGGGTGCCTTCTAACTAGGAGAGCCTCCTGGGAGAACCAGGTGGGGTCTTGAGAAGGCGGAAGAAGCACTGTTATTGTTGCATTCTGCTCAGAGGTGGAGGAGACAAGGATGGGCCATACATACATCACAGACTGGAAACAGAAATATGAGCTGTCAGTCTACTTGCCTCCTCCCAGGACTTTTTGGACTTGCCCCCGGGGGCCTTCAGTAGGCAAAAGGTACCTTCACAGTGCCAGATTTTTGCTATTAAAGTTGATCCCATACGTCAGTAAGTGGAAGGCAAGCCTTAAAATCCAAGCTCCTAGAGGGATTGTGCAGTACTATACAGCAGCTCATGCCAAGGGCTGGGAGGTGGGGAACTCCCAGTGTGTTTGTTGCTTGGGATCTAGAAGTGAGGGCTCAGCATCATTCACTCTGTCAGGGTATCTCGATGTTAATCACTTCCAAATGGTGTGGATGCAGGGAGGGGGCTCTTTCCCCCAATCACCCGAGGAATTTCTTGACTTAGGACGGAAAGGGAGGTTTTCCATGAGCAGTTTCTCTTTCCAAAAGGGACCAGCAATAGAATACGAGACGACCATGAGCCTCTCCAAGCATCATCTATAATAATAACCATGTCTAAGAAACAGGGAGAGAGAAAATTAATCCAGAACAGTGTCAGGTCTCCTCCATTGACCTACAAGGTTCTTTCAGGATAAACCACTGGTCAATAAATGACACCTTATGTATAGACTGAGCTCTTTTGCAAGACAGACTCTATGTGTGTGTGTGCGTGCATACATGTGTGTTCATGTGTGGGCTTGCATGCATATGCATATATTCTCTCTCCCTGTATATAATATATTATGTATTTATATATCTATATCATATAGGATGTGCATCACTCACACACAAGCATCTAGGTCCATTCAACTCTAGGGCACTTTGGGAAGTAAGAGAAAAGAAAGTCAGTAGCTTGCAAAATTCTTTCCTCCTATATCCCAATTCAGTCCAATTCAGCAGGAATTTATTAAATGTCTGCTGTGTGGCAGGCACTCTGCCAGGAGATACAAAGGCAAAACAAAAATAATTCCCTGTCCTTGAGGAACACATCATGAAAACAGATAAGTATATCTATGATATCTTTATCAATTCAAGCACCCATCATCATAGTCGCAGGGAGGGTCCCTGGTACTTCTCTGCATGTGCTCTCTCTAGTTTCTGTGAGTTGGTAGTACATCACTGTATCCCAAGGCCCAGGGCACCTCAAAGATGATCTAATGCATATTTCAGATGATCTATGTATTTGCTTTTAACAGGTGTATTTTGATAACTATATTTCTAAATAATTAGTTGTCTTTATAATCTTAGGCATTTTATTGCATGCCCTTAAAAATATCATATGAATGGTTCTGTGGACTTCATCAGATTGCCACAGAGGCCCATGACACACACACAAAGATGAACCACTCCTGATCCAAGACAACCCTTTCCTTGCGGCTGAAATGTTTTGTTTTCTTTTACTCTCAGTGTCAGTAGACAGAGGTGCATTCATAGTGCCATGTTGAACTTGAACCCAGCATTGGGAAGAGCAGAGCATTGAATCTGGTGCTAGAGTCTCCATGATTAAATCTTTTTGTTTTTTAATAGAAAAGTCTTTAATTTGAACTAATTGTGTGACAGCTGCCATGACAGTAGCAAACAATCTTTGTTAAGTAAACCTCAATCAATCAATCCATGATCAAATCTAATAATGTTAATAATGGTGATGGTGGCTAGCATTTATACAGAATCTATTATAAACCAGGCATTGTGCTAAGCACTTTTAAAATATTACCTCATTTAAACCTCACAACATGCCTGGAAGGCAGGGGCTATCATCATCCCCATTTTACGGTTGGGAAACCTGAGGAAAGCAGTTAAATAACTTGCACCAGAGTCATACAGTAGTACCTAAGATCAGATTTGAACTTAGATCTTCCAAACTCCAGGTCCAGCACTCAATGCACTGTGGAGCTCCCTAGATGAATCGATCACTGAGACTGTGTGACTTTTGTCATCACTTAACCTCGCTGGGTATTGGGTAGCTCATGTAAAATGAAGAGGTTAGATTCAGTGGTCTTCAATGCTAAAATCATATTATCTAGTCATGAAACACTAACTAGTGCTCTATCCTGAAAAACAAATAAAACTTGGCTTTAATAAGTGTATCTTCATGTGTGCTATTACTTTCAACAGTGTGGCAGTGTCTCTACTTCTGTTTTTGGCATAGATGAGTAACTTTTCTTTTATATTCTTCATTAAGAGGTAGTGTGGCATATTAGACAGAAACTGTTCATGAAGCTAAGAAGAGCTGGGCTTGAGTTCTGCCTTTGACATACAAATGATGTTACCCTGGGCAAGACATGACCTGTTAGTGTCCTAGGCAACTCTCAAGATCAAAAAGTGCACAGAAGGTGTCAACCTGTATTGATAGAAGGACTATCTCACCTGTTATTTCTCAGTACTAATTCAATCACAAGTCCATTCCCTATTCCTGATTCTGTGTTGGTATCTGAATCAACACTGATTCCATGAAGTTGGCTCTCTTTCTATCTCTCTGTCTCTGTCTACCTATCTCTGTCTCTCTTCCCCTGCTTCCTACTTCTTCCTTATAGAAGAATTTCAATGACTGAAAAACTGTCAAGACATTTCAAAACCATGGTTACCAGTGGTGGTATGATTCTTATTTGCCTGTAATCTGGTTTTAGTCAACTTTTGAGTCTTTAGGCCAGCCTGAATACATGGGATTCATAGGGGAATGGAAGAAGTATCATTTTTGGCATTATCATTTTTCTGCCCAATTTTTCAACACAGAGATAAGAGATTTCATTCACACAAACCAATGGCAGGAAGTCTTCAGGAGCTTTGTGAAGACACAACTTGGAACAGGCCTGTGAGATTTCAGGCTTAACTAAAAACTTATGAAAACAAAACAAAATAACCTTTAATGAAAGGGAATTACCAGTTCAATTCATAAAGAAATTGTGTATAAGCTCTGGGGTTAGTGGCAAACAAGAAGATATTCCTGTATAACTTGGTGAATTTATGTGTGCATACAGGTGTACAGGTGTACAGGTGTGTATGTATGTGGAGGTGAGACAGATATATAATGAGATAGAGATAGAGAGATAGAGAGATAGAGAGATAGATAGATAGATAGAGAGAGAGAGAGAGAGAGAGAGAGAGATTGACTCCACTCAAGAACCACAGAAAAGTGAATAGGATGGTGAAAGGGCTGGAGACTATGCTTTAAAACAATTGATCCAAGGAACCAGGGATGTTTATCCTGGATAAGAGAAGACTTAAGGTGTGTCAAGATAGCAGTTTTTTGTGTATTTGAAGGGTTGCGCTTTTGAAAAGGGATCAGTCTTGTTCTATATGGACATAAAGGACTGAACCAGGAGCAATGAATGAAAGTTGCAGAGAAACAGATTTTGATTCCATAAAAGAAAAAAACAAAACTTTCTGACCTAACAATGAGTTGTCCCAAAGTAAAATGGGCCATCTTGTAAGGTGGTAAGTTCACCATCATTGCTAACCTTTAAATAAAGACTCCATTTCCGCTCATAAAGGAAACTGTAGAAGAGGTTCTTGACAGGCTCCAGCTTAGACTAGGTGACCTCAGAAGGTACCTCCCAACTTTGAAATTCTATGATGTATCCCTGCTCAAATACATGAAATGATACCATATTTTAATCTTGTTTCTTTAAAAAAAAATAATAAAAGTTTTACTGATTATTTTGTTTTTATATAACAAATATATAAATATTTGAATATAAACTTCTGAATATAAACCTTCCTCTCTCCCAGACTGAATCCTCCCTCATGGCAAACAAAACAGTTTAACAGAAACAAATGGTACAAAGGCTCATTTTGACAAGGTATACAACATTCTGCCCTGTAGTCTCTCCCCTCTCTGCTGAGAAGAGAGAAATCTATTTCATTATCTGTTCTCCAGGGGCGAGACTGGTTACTAGTTATTCATATTTCAGCTTTTTAAAGTTTGTTTCTCATCTAAACCATAAGAAGTTTCTCCCTCCCCCCCTCCTTCCTGCTCTCTCTCTCCCTCTGTCTCCCCATCTCTGTCTTTATCTCTTTCACAGTTTCTGTTTTCCTCCCCTTCCTCCTCTTTTTCTTTCTCTCTCCCCTTCCATCTCCTTTCTTTTCTCTTTCTTGTCTCCTGATCTCCAGCTCTCGGCTAAGCTGGCATTGCTTCCTGAGTTGGTCAGCTGAATAAATGAGGTGTCATTTGTCTCTCTGTCATTTCTGGGGTAGGAAGGGAAGTTCATCCTGCCTCTCTTGCACTGCAGGATTCACTGTTGCTTTGCACCAGGGAGTTCGCATTACCACTCCCCATATGTACAACCATAGCATCTGTCTTCTGTTGGAGAAAACACAAGGGGAATCTCTGGAAGCAGCCACAGACGAAGGCCAACCTCCTGCTGACCATTGCACTCTGGGTTTGGTTAGGCCAAGGGGAGAAAGAGTGGAGGGGCATGGCCTGACAAGATCACCCCTATCAGCGATTAAGCAGAAATGCTGGTAGTGTGAAATCATTCCAAGGAAACCATGTTCCCCATCATATTGTCTCTGGGAAAGAACCTGAATGTGAAATACCTACACTGCTTGGATGTCCACCAACCTGCTTTTAGAGAGGACCAAGAAAATTGACAATGCTGGACTTCTTAACAACCCAGTCCAATTGGTTCATAGTTGTTGATTCTAAGATACTTCCCCAAATCCTCTGAAAGCTTGAAGTTTGAGACTAGGGGTGGGTGGGTAGGAGGAACAGGTTGTTGGTAGTGAGGGATATCTGATAAGGAGTAGGGCTGGATGGAGTGTGTGCAGATGTATGGGCAGGCTGCTGCTGATAGGTTTTTGATAGGTTTGATAGGTTTTTGAAGTTAGAATATGGTGAAGATGTTGTCTGAGTAGGTCAATGATAAGAATTTCTTTGCATGAAGTTATGACATGGTATCAGAAACAGGCAGTAACAAGAAGTAGGGTAGGTAAGCAGCTATGTAGAGTTCACATTTGGATGTCATGTGTTCAGTAATGTCTCTTCAGTAAGCTTTTACCCACCATATCCTCACTTCTTAGGCCTTGCAAATCCTATCTTCATACATCCCCAATGCAAGCTATTGTTCAGGCCCTGTGTTTGAAGGCCCTGTGAAAATCTACGACTCAGGATGATGCCAAAGGCAGAGAGATACTAAATTTGAAATGGGCCCAGCCTGTAAGTCTATAGGCAGGCCAATAGTATATTACATTTGGTTTTCAAAGGAGTTGGTAAGTGAAGTTTAGAGATTCAAGATGGTTAAAGTGAGCCAGTGGTGGCAGTATCAACTTTCTTCCCTCTGTGATTCAAGGATGCTCTCTGGTCACATCTCAATCCTGTTTGTAAGGGATAGCTCGGACTTTCTGTTCATCTATAATTATTAGTTCCAAGGCAAAAGGAAGTTATGTGAAACCCATGTGAGTACTCTCAAGGTCATCTCCCCTTAAGAAGAAAAAATACAACCCAAAGACTTCCAACTCGAGGTTGTTCCCAGGAATAGCTAATAAATCAAATTTCACTTGTACCCAAATTTTTATATTCTCTTGGATTCCATTGTTACTGGATCTGACCTTTAATGCTTTTAGTTGGAGAGAGCAGATTACAAAGAGTTCAAAGGAATGGTAGATAGGATCCCATGGCCAAAAATTCCAAAGGATAAGTCAGCTCAAGCAGGCTAGGAAGTTCTCAAGGATAAAACTTTGAATACATAAAGGGAAACAATTATAATGACAGAGAAAAGGAGGCACTTTTTAAATATGGATATACAGAGAACTCAATGAACAACAGATTTTTTTTTTAAAGACATACAAAAGTTGGAAGCAGCGACAAGTTGGAAAACAAAAAGGCAGTGTGGTCTTACAAGAATTGTGTCAGGAATGCTAAAATTAAGAATGAATGAATGAAGAGACATTTATTAAGCACTTAATATGGGTCAGACTGAGTCTGGCAAGGAAATCTAAGGCTAAGAAAAGTTATATTAAAGAGGGTGAATACACTGTTACTCAGTGTATACAGGATGAAGGTAACATGACAGAGAAAAGTGGGAGTCACCCAACTTTCATTTTGCTACTCTTTCCTTTGCCAAGGAAAATGTTCTTTGGATTGGAAAGGACAGGGCAAATATAGCGAATAGGGAGTTAAGACCCAAGATAAATATGGCTATACTAAGACATCACCTAACAGCTCTTGATGAATCCAAGTCACTAGGCTTGGATGAAGTACTTCCTGGGTACCGAAAAAACTGGGAGATGCTAAACCACTGGCAATGATCTCTGAAAGATTATGTAAAATGAGAGAGGCATTACATGTTTGGAGAAGGAAAAATTTTCTGATTTTTAAACAGAGATTAAGAGAACATTTCACCAATATAATAGACTGCCTGGAGAGCTGATGGGCTCTTCCTCATCAGTTTTTAAAGCCAAAGCTGGATAGCCACTTGTGTCTGTTATAGATGAACTCATTCTAGTTATGGATGAGACTAGATGGCCTCTGATGTCCCTTTTGACCCTAAGATTTTATATCTTTGTGAATGCTTCTAAGTCATCACTTAGCTCTCCACTCACTTGGTTAGTGCATAAATAACTTTGCCCATTCAAAATATGACCCATTTAAAATGGCTTTTGATGGGGACCCCTTTGGACAAAGGTGATAAATCTTAACTCGGTGATAAATCTTAACCATAGATTTTTTTTTTAGTTGAAAATTAGCCATCTAGGCTAATTTCTTCATTTTATAGAGGAGCCCAATATGTAAGATTAGCAGGAAAAGAAGAGATGAACATCCAGTCTCCTTGGATTGAGTACTTTTCCCACAATTGTACAGCAGAGTTGTAGTTTACTTTTTATATAACTTTTCTTGATCTTCAGTGCCTGTCATTGCCTTGTCAAGGAGATGCTCCATAAATATTTGTGGGCTAACTCTTGGGCTAATGAGTATTCTAAATGTTTGTCTGCTGCCTACCTACATGGAGCGCCTCCAAAGAAGCAGAGTACTTAAACTCTTCCTTTCCTCCTCTTCCACTGCTTTGTAAATCTTAACAACTTTTAAATTTTATTTCATGTTATTTTATTATTGTTTGAGACTAGATCTCTCTGTCTTTGGGCAGCTAGGTGGCAAAGTGGATAGAGTGCTGGGCCTGAAATCAGGAAGACTCATCTTTCTGAATTCAAATGCAGCTTCGATACTTAGTAGCTGTGTGACCTGGGCAAGTCACTTAACCTTGTTTGCCTCAGTCTCCTCATCTGTTAAATGAACTGGAGAAGGAAATGGCAAACCACTCCACTATATTTGTCAAGAAAATCACAAATGGCATCATTAGGAATTGGACATGACTGAAATGATTGAACAACAATATCTTGCTTGGACTGGAAGCATAGTGCCCACTCATGAGTCCAGTTGATTGGCATGGGAGCATTAACCTGTCATGTTTTTCTTATCTGTGCTGGTTCACCTTCCTTAGCCAGCCTGGTGCCCCTCCCCACCAGCCACAGCTACTAGAGGTTCACCATGACCACAGCTCACTAGAGGCATGACATATCCGATCCTTAAAGCATTCTTTAAAAGTGAGATTTTTTTATTATTACAGCTATACTTATTATCAGCATCTATGGCACCCGCAATAGGGATAGAGTTAAAAACTGGGAAAGATAAAAGTTGGTTGAAGGATTAGTTCTACTTCTGGCTTGGTATCCCACTAACTTCTTTCCTGATGCTCCTCCCATCATCGTTATCTTATCCTAAGTCCCTCCCTATTATTGTACCCCACTCCAGGGAATGACAAGTATGCTAATCCTTTCATCTTCCTCTATCTCCACCCTACAATAGTATTAACCCTATATGTTATTCTTTGACTGCTCTGCTCTTTCCTAGGTGACTATGAATACTAATGAGTTAATTATTTGAAATATTTCTTATTAGTGTCCTATCTAGATGATGGATTAACTTTCTCAGGAAGGAGAAGACTTTTTTGGTATGGATCTGTTGGCCTCAGTTTCCTAATCAGTGAAATGGAGGTGATGATGTAGTAATGCTTATCTTACTTAACAGGGCTTTAATGAGAATAGCATGTTATAAGCCATCAACTGGTATATAAATGTTGGCTATTATATATACAGCTTGTGATTAACTATGCTAACAATGGAACGTAAGAAAAATAGCATATTGTGGTGGCAAGAATAGTAGATTGGCATTCTGGGACCTGTACTGGAGAGTTAATACTGCTTTTCATTAACTGTGTGATCTTGGAAGAGTCATTTACCTCTCTTGGTCTTAATTTCTCATCTAGCAAGTGAGGGGTTGGTTCCTTCCGGCTGATAACTATGATCCTAAGGAATAGATAATACAAAACAGATAATCCATCATTTATGTTGCAGAGGCTCTGGCTTCATTTCAACACGTACTTACAGACTGTATCGAATCCCAGCCCTCTCAGCTCAATGTTTTGATCAATGACCCAGCCCTAGTGGAGAGTGAAGCTTCTTATAATAAAGATGCTATACAAAGAAGATACTGAAATCCAAGGCTTGACAAATTCTGCAAGTCATGACATCATGACCCTTGGAATGTATTATTGTTCAGATCAAACATTTCTAGGGCTGAGTCTCTGAAGATCATTGAGTTCAAACTCTCTCTCCCTTGTCTAAAGACAAATCAGTTTATGTCTTTGGTATTCAGTTTTCTTATCTGCAAAATGGGAATAATAGCTGAATGTACTTCACAGAGTTGTATGGCTCCAATGAGGTAATCTATGTTTTTCTACGTCTTTTCATACCAAGCTGCAGAAATGTTTAGATAGTTCCTCATCCTTCTCAGCAGGAAATGCCCTTGTTTTATCTGGAATAAGGGATGTCCTTCTATCCATACAATGAAAAGGGAATGGAGAGGTAGAACATATTAGATTGTAAGGTTCCGGAGAGAAGGGACTTGTCTTTTGCCTATTTTTGAGTCTCTTGGGCTTAGCACAGGGTCTGGCACATAGTAGTCACTTAATAAATATTGAACGAATGAATGTGCTCAAAGAGTGCCTTCTTACTACTTCATAAATGATACAGAAAGCATCCTAGGCAGATGGACTCAGTTGCTACTTTCAGTCTTTCTAAAGGATTCTTCAAGACATGCCAGTCAACTCTCAGTAATCTTAACTTAGATTTTTGGGGGAAATGTATGCATCTCAATTTGGGTGCTATCTGATAGGAATAAGGCATATTTGCCTCACTTTTCTATAATCCACTTGCAAGTAATCAATAATAATTTGTTATGAAATAGTTACCTGTTTCCTATAAATGAGGACACTAATAGCACCTACTTCATAGTGTCATGCATCAACATAATATAGAAGAATGTGTTCCAGACATGTCTTTTATAAAATGAGGTCTATAGTTGGTTTTGACTTGGTTTTTATCACTGTAGGGAGATCCTCATAAGGAAATTTCCTCAGCCACTGAAGGTCTACAACTATTCTCCAACAGAGAATCTAAGAGAATTGCCAGGGATGCTGAGTGGCTAAGTGTCCAGACATCATGTATAATCTATCTAGCCAGATTTTCCTAATGTTAAAGTGAGTCTTCTATCCCCTCCACCAAGCCAACTCTTAATCTATGTGTATATATGTATAGGTATATTTATATGTATATGTTACTGTTCAGTTATTTGGTTGTGTCCAACTATCTGTGACTCCATGGATGATTGTAATACTATCAATGGGATTTTCTTGGCAAAGATACTGGAATGATTTGCCATTTTATTTTCCAGTGTATCACCTTTTGTCATAACCTGCCCACTATGACAAATCCATCTTGGTTAAACCTTGCATAGCAGAGCTCATAGTTTCATTGAGTTACACAAGCCCCTCCTCCATGAAAAGTCAGTGATCCAGAAAGGGATAGACACACACATTATGTGTGTATCTGCAGGTATCTATATGTGTATATACGTGCATGTATACAGGTATGTATGCATGTAGATAAGGAACTAATGCTTAGACAAAATGTCTCCAGTTGGTACCTTAATCTTAAATTGGCATAGTTAAGACTAAGAATAGACATTTCTTGTCTCTCTGTCTACCATTTCCTTTACCTTTGAAAACAATTTATTTTCCATTGTAAACAGAAATAATAGCTCAGATTTTTCCATTGTTTTAGAGTATACAAAACACTTTGCTCACATTCATATATATAACGTAAATATTTCACCCACATCTTAATGAGAAGGAAACATACTTCAGAGATAGGAAGTAGTTTGTCCAAGGTCATAGACCTGGGGAATTTCGGAGCTTAGACTTCAACCCAGGTCTACTTACTCCAGGTCTACTTCCTGTCCCATGACATCTTGCTGCTGCTATTGGCTAAGCTTAGACTAAGGATAATGGCCATACTGTGGTTTAAAAAGAAACTTTCTGATGCAAAAGTCATACAGGAGGCACTTACTGAATCTCTTTTCAATGAATCTATTCTTGGAATCTGATGAAGCCATTTCCTTATCTATCAGTTTGGTCTTGGCTATGTCTGCTGCCCTGCCCACCCCCTCAGCTTATTTTTTTTTTCCTCTTTGTGGATGCAGTGGACTGTTGCTGGGAAAGAAGAATAACTGGCTGCTGGGCAGGATGATGTCTGGAGGAATAGGTCATTGGGATGTGAAAGCCAAGTCCGTGACCAGCATGGTCTCAAAGGGGCTTACATTTTGTGGTTACTTGGACAAGAACAAGAGGAACTCTTCCAGCTAAGGAATGCAATTTCCCTCTTCTCATCTGTCTTGTACTTTTTTTTTTTTAATGTGAGGGAAAGCTCTGTAAGCTACACCAAAGCACCAGGAGGAGGTATAAAGTCATGCACCAGCAAAGCCTTCTTGGTCCCCAGGATAGTTAAATTAAGTAAAATATCAATTAAGAGCTAAAACCTGAATGGTCCATTCATGGCTAAACAGAACAGGAAGGCCAGTAACTTTGGAGATGTTTCAAGGAAGGCGTATAACAATGATAGTTTTAAAAATAGTAATGCATATAAAAATAAAATAGTGGATCGATTGTCATTCCTAGAGTCAAGAAGATCTCTTTCTCTCACATCCTGGTTGTATAATCCTGGGCAAGGCACCCAATACCTCAGATAATATATTAAGATTATAAGATTCTAAATCATGATCTGCAACAATAAATGGCATTCCCTCTCAGGGAGCTCCCTTTTTAGTGCTATCGTGTCTGATTCAATCGATAATGACAGTAACAAGATATGAATGCAAGCTCAGAGGAATGTAACACATTAAGCTAATTCTTGGTCCTTATTTGGCTCAGGGTGCACTTCACAGACAGGTAGGGTATATGTTAGAGAACAGTTGTTTTTCGTAATCTTCTGATTTGGTATGAGAATCTCAGACCCATTATCCTCATCTTGGATGTTAGACTGAGATGAAAGGAAATGAAGCAATTATTTTACAATTTGACAAAAAGATTTTAGGGTTGCTGTCTCAGGAACTTCACAATACCTTGGTGACAAACGATGTGAGGGGACACCACTAACACTGGAACAACTGGGAAAGAGTCTATTCACCAATCTGGTCCAGTTTCCTCATTTGTAAAACAAAGAGACTGGATCTGATTTTATATAAATAAATATATGTTAGGAATTTCCTTTTTTGAATATGTGGTGAAATGTAAGTTTCTTGAAGGCAGGGCTATTTAATTTT
This sequence comes from Potorous gilbertii, assembly GCA_028658325.1. Classification (NCBI taxonomy): domain Eukaryota; kingdom Metazoa; phylum Chordata; class Mammalia; order Diprotodontia; family Potoroidae; genus Potorous; species Potorous gilbertii. The sequence continues at coordinate 77,589 of JAQQSK010003402.1, forward strand.
TTTCTTTTTATTCCCAGAATCACAACATTTAAATGCTTGCTGATGAACACGGATTGATTGTGTTTACTCCTCTCTCAAGGCAAATTGTAATGACTCTTCATCTCAGTGGACGAGCTCCATGAATTGGTGTGGTTGATAAAATTCAACAATTGGTAGCCAATGTTTTGGGCAAGTCAACTCGGTACTTCTGAGTCTCAGTTTTCTGATCTGTAAAAAGAGGGTAATAGCAACTACCATCCTATCTCAGAATTCTTATTAGGCTCAAATGAAATACTGTTCATAGAGAGCTCTGTGAGTTTTTCTTTTTTTTTGACCATTTAGTTTTTATTTATTAAGTATTTATTTTCTTTCATTCTTGCCCCATCCACAAATTGGAGGGAGGATAAAGGAAAAGCAAAATTTGAAACAAATGAGAATGATCAAACAAAAAAAAAATCCCCACATTGGCCATGTCCAAAAAACATCTTATTCTGTACCTTGAGTCTGTCATCTCTCTGATAGGAGGTGAATAGCATTCTTCATCACTGGTCCTTTGGAACTGTGTTTGGTCATCGCACTCTTCATACTTCTCAAGTTTTTCAAAGTGGTTTGTCTTTACAGTGTTGTTGTTACTATATAAAGGGGCCCCTCTGCTTACTTCACTTTGCACAGATCTTACAAGCCTTTACAAGTTTCTTTGAAACTACCCCTTTCATCATTTCTTACTTTACCATGGTATTCCATTACATTGGTATACCAACATTTGTTCAATCCTTCTCCAGAAAATGAGCACCCCTCTAGCTTCCAACGTTTTGCCACCACAAAAAAGTTGCTATGAGCACTTTTGTATACATGTATCTTTTTACTCTTTCTTTGATCTCTTTGGGGCACAAGCCAAAGAGAAGTATGGCTGGGTACTTTGAGATTGAGAAATACTGCTTAAAGAGAAATTGTTGTTACGTGGTTTAATCCTCAAAATATGGGCCACTACGAGAAGCACTCCCAGTTTCACAGGACCTGTCAGAGTGTGTGTTTTACCAGCTAAATCCTCTCCCAAAGTAAAAAGTCCTTTCACCTTCATAAAAGGAAAAAATTTTCAGGGAGTCTATATTTGAGTCTTGTACCTTGGAAGTTTTTTCTTAAAAAGGAGAAATGTAATCATTTTAGCTCGTTAATATTAATTTTACCACTAGTCCAAACACTGACTTGTTTTCCTTTTAGAGTACACTTCAGAATATGGCTGTGATCTTGAATGCCAGAGAAGCACATTTGGAAAATGGAGTAAGGGATGAGACTTTTAGTGTGGGTACTGGGAATGGTTGGCCTACATGTATAGGGAAACCCACTTTCTAACTCTTCCATGACAAATAATGTCCCAGAAGTCAATACTCTTTATTTTCAGTTTGGTAGCATGTGAACTTAAGGGACTTATTGTTTGGAAAGAAAGAGATTTAAGTAGTTTGTAGATGCATTCAATGTTAGAGCTATGGGAGTCCTCAGAGATCTTTTGTTCAAATAGTTAATTTTATGAGTGAGAAACAGCTCACGTAGGTAGGTACCAGTAGAACCAGGATAGGACTTAAAAGTCTGGACTCCTAGGCCAGAGTTCCATCCATTAGACCACGATGTGAGATGAATGAGGATGTCTTTGTGAGGGTGTTTAGGTATACTATTCTTTTGGATGGGAGGAGGAGTTTTCAATCCCAAGCAATAACATGGAATTTGAGGCAGAGGAGCAACCATGATCTGATCTGGCCATGGTGTTGGAATGGGCTAAAATGAACTGCAATGTATAACTTTGGTAGGTAGTGAGTTCCCTCTCACAGGATGTGCTTGCTCAGGCAGATACTAGATGATTACTTCCCTAGTAGGCTGCAGTAGGTATTTCTACTTTAGGTGAGTGTCATACTACATGACCTCTAAGGTGTCTTCTGGTACCAGAATTCTCAGTCACTCAGTCAATCAACATTCATTAATTAAATACTTATTATGAGTGCTAAGGGTTATGAATAGAAGCATGACCTCACCTCAACAAGCTTTCATCCTAATGAGGAAAGACAGTACATAAAAGGAAGATCAAAGGGGGAAGAAGAGATATACCATAGTAGGGGGGATATATCATGGTGGGGGTCTTCTAGGTAAGTCCAGAAAGTCAGGAGCAGTGCCAAGAGGGTAGTGAAGAAATGGAAGAGTGAGAATGGCTAAGTTGGGTACTTCCTCAAAATGAAGCCTCTTGGAGTAACTCACCAATTGGAGGAGGAGGATGTAAGAGTGAAAGAATCTTTTAGGGTGTATATATACAAAACAAATAAATATATAGTTCTAAGTGTATACATGAGTGTGCACAGTATGTGCATATATATATATATATATATCTAGGTGCACATACATATATGTATATTCATATACATACATATATGTATATACTTTATATGTTGTATATAAGAAGTTTGGGAGAGAGGGCACCCACCAGCAATTTGGGGGAATCAGGAAAGGTTTTATGCAGAAGGTGGTATCTGAACTACCATTTTAAAGGAAGACAGGAAGTCTATAAGACAGAATTGGGAGGAATTACAGTCTAGGCTGGCCACTGACAAGGCAGAGAGAAGGAATATGGAGGGTCACGTGGAGAAGACCAGTTTGGCTGCATTGCAGAGTGTCCACAAAATATGGAAAGATTGGTTGTGGCCAATTTGTAGGGCATTTGAAAAGCTAAGGAGAGGTCTCATTCAGGCCAGCTTTCCATAGCTTGGGCCCATGCCCGTGACCCTTTGTTCCTCATCCCTTTGAAAATGTAGCTTCTCTAGAGTTCATTCCCTCAGGATGGTACTTTTCATGAGGGGACCAGTTTCATGGAGATGATATCTTGATGTAGGCGTGTAGTGGAAAGAATGTTGGATTTGGAAACAAAGGACCTGGGTTCGATTACTGCCTCTTACTACCTAGGTGATCTTTGCAAAGTCATTTAACATCCCTAGACCTCAGTTTCCTTATCTATACCACAAGAGGGTTGGAGTAATTGGACCATCCAAGAGCCTATGGATATTTGTTCTTGTTCATGCTAGGTCAGAGAAGGTGAGATTATAGGTGTGAGGAAGGATCAGAGAAAGAGTGAAGGAGGAGAGGTTGTGGGAGGTCTGCTCATGTCCACAATATTGCATGCAAGTGCTATTCAAATATCATGCAAATTAACACTGGGACTTCTAGCATGGATGAAAGGTGATGCAAATTTGCTTTTAATTTCCTTTTGTACAGTTGAATGTGTTATCAGGGCACCCAGGGGGCTTCTTGTGGGCAGAGTGATAAGCTTAGGCTGCTTTGGGGTGAACTATGAAAATTTACATCTTACCCAAATATGGCAGATTCCGTGGATGCACAGAGTGCCTTTTCTGGGGCCTACTCTGTGCTGCAGAGGACCCCTACTATCTGTGCTCCTGTAGTGACCAAAAGACTGAGACACAGGTAGATAAGAGAAAAGGGAAGAAAGAGAATATATTGAATTTAAAGTTAAAGGGCTACCCCTTGCCACTTGTGAGGGTTGTCACCTTGGGTAAGTCACTTAGCCATTTTGACCCTTGTTTTCTGTTAAAGCCCTGTCCAGTTCTAATCTATGACCCTATCATTCAAAGTAGAAGAGTGGCCTATAATGACTTGGTCCAGGTTCTGGTGAAAGGGAGAACACTGAAGTCATCTAGCCTACTTTTCCTCTCCAGAAGCTAGGGAAAGTAAGATTCATGAAGGGGGCTTCATGGTCCACACCTGCACTCCTGCTTACTCACTGAGGCCTCTTTGAGTACAATACCCAAATTTGTGGCAGGTCTCCAGCCACTAGGGTGATTAGCTCCTTTGGCATACGGTACAGACTATTAACACTGTGATGGGGGGAGGTGCTGGCCTGGGGAGTCGCCATGTTGGTAGCATTCAGCAAGACTTGCCTTGATAATGAACAGTTTCTGATCCTGGGTTTTCTTGACGGGCCTGTCTTCATAAGCAGCAGCCACAAATTAACCAACAGATCCAGATAGTCAGGGCCAGATATGCCAGAGTAACTGGGGAGAAGGGGGATCTCAGTGACTTGGCAGAGTCTCTTCTGAGCTAAACTTGAAGTGAAACAAACTGAAACATTGAAGAGATCAGTGAGGAGTGATCATAGTTTAATATCTTTTCTTTCCTGGCTGAATCTGTGATTTCTTCAGATTGGAGAACTACTGGTTTTGCCTTGACTGATCAGTGACTTGTTTATGATTCATAATCCTAGAAAGTTGCCTGGAGCCTTGAAAGATAAGTGGTGGGCAAAATCACTCAGAAAGCCTATATCTTAGGGGGAACTTGAACTCAGACCTTTCTAACACTGTATCTCTACCTACTATGTAGGAAGCTAGAGGGCATAGTAAATAGAGCACTGGGTTTAGAGTCAGGAACACTCAAGTTCAAATCTGACTTCAAACTCTCTGGAACCATGAACAAGTCATTTAACTTTTGTCTGCCTCAGTTTCCTTATCTGTCAAATGGAGATAATGACTCTACTTATCTCCCTGCATTGTTTTTGAAGATAAAATGAGATAATGTTTGTAGAGCACTTTGCAAACATTAAAGAACTACATAAATGCTACTATCTTCATCAATTATGACCATTAACATAATTTCCAGTACACTTACTTATTTAATAATCTACAATGAATCCTGTGCAACTTCTTTATTGACATCCCCAAAACAATCAGTTTTCCTCTTGTGTAAAGATGAGATACTGATATTCTTAAAGTCATCCTAGGTTAGCTCCCAACTCCCAAACCAGGCTAAGGAATCATCTGGTGGGGGAGATGCAGGGAGCCAGAGGGAAAGTTTGGTAGGGAAGTCTTGAGGGAGGAAAAAAAGGGTCCTAGGAGATGGGAATGGTTAAAGTAGAAGGCAGCGGTGGGAAACTACAGGAAATCTTTGAACCAAAGGATGTATAACCAGAAGAAATAATTTTGTTCTGTCTCTTTTTTATGATGAACAAGGAAACTGAGACCTCTAAAGGAATAAAGTTTCATGTTATCCAAAACCTGGAGCTCATTTGGCCCATCCAGTCCTCTCATTTTATAGATGATAAAACTGAGGTTGAGGGACATTAAGGGACTTGGACAAGGTCACACAAGTAATGAACCTCAGAAATGGATATGAATCCAGGTCTTCTGACTCAAGAGTCAATGCTCTTTCTACTATACCATGCTGTGCTATTTGTCCAAGGTCCCTGGGGAGGTCAGTAACAGAGTCAGGGTCTAAACCAAGACCTAGATCCTTGGACCTCAAGTCCAGATGCTACTTCACTATGATTCGTCCCAATAGTGGAAGAGTGAAATGCAGCGTCAATTATCAAAAGGAACACTAGTAAATCACTTCATTGTTATCATTGCTCATAATGATGACAATACATTTTTTCTGAAGACTTCTGGAACTTTTTTTTCAGTTGCCCTGTTAGCAGCCACCTATGCAGAGCTCCAAGAAAGAAATATGTTTTAACATCCTGAAACTGAATTATTAAATGGGGATTAACTTGGTGTTGACTTTTCTTCATGGCTGATTTGCAGTATAAACTGGGTTTAAGGCATCTTTTGCTAAAACCTTTTGGATTTTGCTGGATCGCGTTGGATGAGACTTTCATTAAAGATTTCATGCTGATGTTATTTATTTAGGCTTTGATGCCCTTTTTATGTTTTTCCCCTTTTATTCAATAATGATATCTTTCAGACAGAGAATACCTTCCATCCTGAGGTATTAAAGGCTTTCTGTGAGACAGAGCATGGCCTACTGGCTAGTGAATATGCCAAAAATCATTGGAAGATCTTACTTCCCATTCTTCAGTTGGTTCCTGAGCAACCACACATCCAGGGCCAGTTTTAGACATGGCTTGAGTAGATGGTCACCTACAAAGTATGATTTTAAAGATCCCAAGAAAGGTCTTCTTGCTCTCCAGGTGTCTCCCCACCATCATATGGATCCACATGCTTCCTTAAAGACAAGGTCTCAGGTTTTGGATTCAGCCTAAAATGCAAATTCCAGAGAAGACTGGAGAGTAGGGTAGAGTGGATAGAATGTGGGACTTAGAGTAGAGAGGATTTGCTTTCAAATTCCACCTCAAATGCTAATTAACTTTGTGGCAAGTAAGAAGTAAATTACTTAACCCTTCTGAGCTTCAAGTACCTCTCCAAAGCTAGACTATATAAAAAATGGATTCAGGAATGCCTTGGTGGAAGGAGCTCACATACAAGGAGTACCCATACAAATCAAATCATGAGTCCTTGATATTTTGGCATATTTCCTAATCACTGATTTTACTTCATAATAAAGTAGAAGGGAATTACATTAGATCTTCTACTGAGATTCATTTGAAATAGGGAGAAGATGAGGGAGAAGTGCTTGGCATGGAGGGGAGAAGAGAGAAGAGGAAAGGGAAGGGAGGGGAGGAAGAGAGCCATCAAAGAGACAGGAAGACTGAGGGTCCTGGAGGTAACCAGTCCTGAAAATAACCTAGAAGTAACTTTTGATTTCTTCAGTGAAGACATCAATATAAAGAGCAATGACAGAAAGATCTACTGGAGATTAGAGCTCACAAAGAATATTCTTAAAATTCCAGAGATGAGAATTCAGCGGGCAAGATGAGTAATCTTGATATCATGTGGAAACTGACATTATTTGTGGCCTTGATGGTCTCTCATTGCATAGGAGATTTAATTTTGCATGGATGGGGATGCACGCCACAGGTTCCACCCAACTGTGTTTCTTTGGGCATCCCCCAATGAGGGGCATCTGCAATAGTGAAGTAGAATCATCCAACACATGCCTCAGCTCAGGGGATGTCACAGGGCAGCCAATCATCCCTCCCTAGCACAATGGTTTGATCCAAGCTCAGTCCTCTGGAAATGGAGAGCACTTTCTGATGCTCTCTTTTATACCTGTATTTGCTCATTCAGTACTATTTAACTTTGTTTATCTAATCTATGTGTCACAACCCTCACCTAATATCATAACGTCTGAGCGACCTAGTCAGATGGCTTAGGATAGAGAGTTGGTCTTGGTCTCGGGATGACCTGGGTTTCAACACCCATATCTGACATATTCTATCCATGTGGACATGGTCAAGTTGCAGCAAAACTGCTCAAGACAGTAGATTTTGACAAGTAGCACTTCTGTATCGGTGGAGGTTCCTTCCACACTGAAAATTCCTCACATGGATGAAATCACAGGTCTGGATTCCTCCAAAATGGCCTCAAACACTCTGTGTATTTGCTTCCATCAAACAATCCTCTGCCTGCTGGATAAGGTGACCACTAGGTCCTATTTAGTAGGACTGGACATAAAGTAACCTGGGACTTATCTGAGAACTAAAGACATGAATAGTGAGAGTTGAGGATTGAAAACAAGTAGAAGAGGAAAGGGACAAGGTGGATAGTTCCTAATGGCCCTGTGCGTCTGAAAACCATTCTTGAATCAAGGAAACTCATCTCCACTCCATATCCATATTCACTTCTCTTTTTCTCCTCCTCCTTTTCAGTTAAGTCATTAAATTCTAAGCTCCTAAAGAATAAGGACCAGATTTCTGTTATATCTTACACAGTGTTTAGCATGTTGGAGACATTTATTTGTTTATTGAATAAAATGAAAATCAATCAACTGATAAATTAGGTCAATAAACTTAAGTTTGAAAAGAATTCATTTAAAGCAATACGTGTATTTCTAGAGGAGGGCTCTTAAAATGATCTGTAATAGCTGCTCTTGTTTCCAACTAACCCTTTCCCTACCAAACAAATATTTGGAAAGGAAGAACAGTAAACGTACAATATCCTTTCCTCTGATTGTGCAGGACCTGCATATTACAGTTGGGTGCACTGAGAAGCCAGTTTGTTTGATTTGCTTATAACAGCAACCTGGGATTCATATTTGTCTGGGGCCCTATCTTGCCTGATTCTTTGTGGGAGAGTATCTCCTGAGCCAGGAAGTAGTGACTTGGATCCACAGGGGTTCGCTTGATCACTTACTCAGGAACATGACCACTTTTCCTGTTTTTATTTTTTCTCCCCTTTGTATGGCAGAGTTATATTCTCTGCTCTCAGAGTCAATCCACTTTGTACCATTAAAATGTTTTAAAATCTTATTTATTTTTTCTTAATAATAATTTCTAGATAAACTTTTACTAAGTAAGTCTTCCTTCGTAACTAACACCAATCAATTCATTTTCTATATCTGACAGAATACAGTATTCTATACCAATTGCACTTCACTTCTCCAGCAAAAAAAGAGGGAGGTATATTTCTTCTGTTGGCAAAGTTTAGTCATTATAATCACACAATATTTAGTTTGATTTTATTGTGTTTTTTTGGTTATTGTTGTTGACACTGTTACACTAATTGTTTAGTATTTGTTTAATACCCCGTTACAATAATTAGGCCATTTAAGTCAGGTTCAAATGGTTCTCCTCTTCAGCTTTATAGAATTTAAAAAGTGATGAGCTCATTCACATTTGCATGAGCTTCCAGTTAGGAAAATTCCTAACATGGAAGCAGAGGTTGGATTCTCTGCCTAAGTTTAGATTTATATTTATTTCTAGCTAATCTCTGGTCTCTTTGTGGATAAGGCAAAATTCAGTTTACTGGAAAATTTGAGTAATGAAATGACATCCTATACAGTTTCTGTCAATGGACAAACATGCCGAGGGGGAGGCTGAGGAAAGAGCCATCCTTTGCTTAGGACTTCGCTCAATCTGAGTTTTCTGCTCTGAGGTGTTTGTAGAGCAAATGCCCTTCTCTTCTTACCTAGTTTACATCCTTATACTAGTTTTTTATTGACCTTCTATGCGCCTGTTAATTTCTGTTGTATTTTGACTGTCAGATTCTAATCAGATATCTGATGCACAATATTTTCCCCCTAATTAGTTTCCATTATCCAAATTGCACTGATTTTGTTAGTGAAAAAGCTTTTCGATTTCATGTACTTTAAACGATCTATTTTACCTTTTGGAATCCCCTGCATCTGTTGTTTGGAAGTAAATTCTCACCCAAATCATCATGTATCTCTTTCAGAAATATCTCCTTTCATTTTCCTTATTTTTTTTATTATCCATTTGGAAATTAATGTAATACATGGTATAAAACGATGGTGTAAACTTTTTCTGCCGAACTGATTTCTTGTTTTTCAGTAAGTTCTTATTGATAAGGAAATCCTTCCCCATTGTAGGTTTTGTTCTTGAATTCATCAATTATGTGAATATAGAATTTAATTGTTCATGGTCATGATTATCTTGCATGTTCCACTGATCCCCTTTTCTATTTTAACTACTGTCATGTAGTTTTGATGATCACACTTTTCTAATTTAGTTTGAAGGCTTAGGTACAATTCTCTCGTACTTTCCATTTTTTTTTCTGAATTTTGTTGAAAAAGAAGATTCTTTGTGTTTCATGAAATAGATTTTAAAAAATAAATTAATCTGTCTAGTTCTAAAATGTTCTAATCTGTTTAGTCCTTTGGTAGTCTGAATGACAGGGTACTAAATATATAAATTATTTTCATTTTTCTTAGAGTGACATGGCCCTAAATGGTCAATAAATATCCTTCCATTTATTTAGGTCAGTCTTTATTTCTGTAAAAAAATTTTTTGAATTGCTTTGACATAAATCTTGAGTGTGCCTTGGTAGACTGATTTTCAGGTGCATTATTTACTTTTTAGTTATTCTGAGTGGGATTTCTCTATCATTTCTTTCTAATTTTCATTATTGCCAGATAGAATTGCTAATGAATCTTAAGGATTTGTTTTGTATTTTGCTTCTTTGCTAAAGCTATCAATTGTCTTCATTAACTTCTTTGCTGCCTCTTTGGGATTTTCTAAGTACTGAACATCCTGTCATCTGCAAATAGGAATCATTTTGCCTCTTCTTCCCAATGTCTATGTCATTAATTCATTTTTCTTGTTTTACTGATACTATTATCATTTCTAGAGTTATTTCAATCAATAGTGCTTTGCTACTGTATTTATTTTGAAAGCTTCTAGTGTTTCTCCACTGCCAATAATGCCAGCTTTTGGTTTTAGATATATGCTTTTGAATATTAATAAATGGCTTGTCTGTGCTTTTTAGAGCATTGATATAGATGAGTGCCATCTCTTGTCAAAGGCAAAAGATGGTGCTATATTTTTGTATTTATGGATTCCATCACAAGGTGTTGATTATTTTTCTTTTTAATGTGATTATGTTGTTTCCTAATGTTGGGCCATTCTTCCATCCTGTAATAAATCCAGCTTGATTGTTATGAATTTTTTTTTTGGTATATTGATAATCTTTTGACTAGAGTTTTAAAAATGTTACATCAGTTTTTGTCATATTTCTCTTTCTCTGATTCGTCTCTCCATGACTTAATTATTAGAGAAGGGGGAAGAAAAATAAGCATTTATTTAGTCTTTACTATGTGCCAAGCACTGTGGTAAGTACTTTACCATATTATCTCATTATTTCCTCACAAGAACCTGGGAAGTGTTATTATTAATCCTATTTCATAGTTAAAGAAACTGAAATACAGAGAAATTTAGTGACTGATCCAGTGTCACAAAGCTAGTAAGTACTCAGGGATGGATTTGAACTCAGATCTTTCTGACTCCCAGCCTAGTACTCTATCTACTGCCACCTGGTAATTCATAAGTTGGAAAAAGGATGAATGTTTTAAAAAGGAAAATAACATATTATTATGCAAATACTCTTGACTTTGCACACCCTCTGAAAGCCTCTCGGGGACACCCAGAAGTCTATGGACCTCTTCTGGAGAAGCATCTGATCCAACTCTACATTTACAAATGAGGAAACTAATCCCAAGGATCTGGGTAGCTTGCCTAAGGTCAATGAGTCATAGCATCTCATATCTGGGAGGTTGTTCATTCTTTTCTTCTGTAAACATTTATTTAACATCAGTTAATAGCAACAGTGAACACATATAGTTCCTACTATGTGCCAGACACTGTGTTAAATGCTTTACAAGTATTATCTCATTTGATCCCAGAACAATCCAGGGCGGTAGGTGCAATTTTACAGCTCCATTTATAGATGAGGAAATGGAAACAAACAAGTTAAGTGACTAGAGTCTCTCCAGGGTCTGAAGCTGAATTTGAACTCAGGTTTCTCTGACTCTCGACACAATGAATGCTCTATGCAAGATGGTACCACGTTGGGACCAGATTCTGTATTAAGCACTCGGATTCACAGACAAACAAAGTAAAAAGCAATCCCTGACCTCAAGAAACTTACATACTATAGGGGAGGGGAGGGAAAAACATAACAGGTAAAAATATGCAGTATATGAAAAGTAGATAAGAGTTCATTTGGGGAAGAAGGCAATAGATTTGGCTGGGGGGAGGGGTAGAAGGGCTAGGAATCACGATCTGCTTCCTATAGAAGGTAGCATTTGAGTTGAGTTTAAGGATACAAGGGGTTCTACAAGTTGGAGGTGAAGAGGGAATGCATTTTAATAATGGGGCAGAGCCCCCACAAAAAAATGGAGAAGGAATACGGGATGCTGCTTAGGGGAAGCCACAAGAAGGCTAGTTTGACTGGAACACGGAAGGTGAAAAGGGGAGGAAGGTACAGTAAATTTCCACTTTATGAGGGCTTTAAAAGCCAAACTGAGGAGTCTGTATTTTATCCTAGAGGCAGGAGCTCTGCTCAAAAAGCCCAAGAATAACAGTTAGATCTGTGCCTTAGGAATCACAATTTGAGAAGTGTATAGAGGATGGATTGCAAAAGGGAGAGGCTAAATGTGGAGAGATAAACAGCATTGCTATGGCAACAGTCTAGGAAAAAGTTGATGAGGGCTTGGATTCAAGGAGGGTCTGTGTGAGTGGAAAAAAGGCAATGGATACAAGATTGTTGTGAATATAGAAACAAAACTTTTGGTTTGGACTGGATTGGATAAGGCGGGATTGGGGGGGTGGCACTGAGGAGTTCAGAATTACATGGATATTTTAAACCAAGATAATTAGAAGGATTTGGTACTAATAGAAACAGAAAAAAAAATAAGAAGAAAGAAGAGTTTTTTTCTTTCTTTTTTTGTGTGTGAGAAGTTAGAGCTAAAGACAATGCTAATTTCAATTTGGGAAATGTTGAGTTTAAGTTGTCTGAAGAACAATGAGTTGAAGATTTCTAATAAGTAATTGGCAATGAATGAATAGAATTCAGGAGGTAAAATAAGACTAGATATAGATAGATTGGGGAGTCATCTTCCTGGAAAGGAAAGTTAAATCCATGGGGTTCAATTAGAGAACCAAGTAGGAATGGAGGGAATCAGGTTGTGAACCAGGTGGTGGTTTCTGAAGGGAGAGAATAGTTTGGATGTGAGGAATGTCAAGGAAGTATAATAAACTAGAAATGGCAGCTAATATGACGGAAAGAGAGGGAAAATTCAAAGATAACCGGGACATTTAAAATTCCAAGGGTGATCAGAAATATAGGAGAGTTCTTGATAGAAACAGAAAAATTAGAAGAAATAGTGTGCTTAGGGTAAGTTGAATTTTCACCTTAAATCCAGTTAATGCATGGGGGCAGCATTTGTGTCTTATCTAAACTTAGTCTGTCATTCTAGCACCCAATAGATATTTAATAGTTATTTGTTGAATTACATGAAATTGAGTTGAATGAGAAGTTTTGATATGTTGGCTTTCTAGGTGTTCTAAGTGTTGATCAACTTATTGGATATACTAGCACCTCCAATTGTATTTGCTTTGTGGGAAGAGTAGGAAGGGACTTTAAAACAGTTAAATCCCCCCAAAAAATTAACAGACAACTCTTAGGCATTTTAGAATGTAACTTTACTTACATGGTCTATTCTTGCTCTAATCACCCTCTTTGATGCTATCCCACACATCAGTCAATTTCATTAATTTTGTGGTTGTTCAGTTGTTTTTTCAGTCATGTCCAACTCTCCATGATCCCATCTGGGGTTTTCTTGGCAAAGATATTGAAGTGGTTTGACATTCCCTTCTCTAGCTCATTTTATAGATGAGGAAAGTGATGGCTTAAGTGACTTGCCCAAGGTGACACAGCTAGTTAAGTGTCTTAGGTCAAATTTGAACTCAGGATATATCCACTGAGCTACTGATGTGCCCCCAATTCATTTTAAGAAACATCTATTAAATGATCACTGTATACAGTGTGCTGTATTGTATTGTGTATGCATTGTGCTGAGCTGGGAGGTAAGCTCATGAAGCTTACCCTCTAGTAAGCAAATCTCACATATGTACATAGAAAACAATGACACTAAACAATGTATGCTAAGTATGGTATAGAAAGATGCAAACAAAGGGTTATGAGAAGTCTGAGACAGAGAGAGTCTGGCAGCAATGTGGTGCCATTTTGCATAGAGTGTTAAGCCTAGAGTCAGAAAGACCTGAGTTCAAATTCATTTTCAGGTGAAGACTGTTACTGACTGAGGGGGGTGGGAGGAGACCTTCCTATGGTGTTCAGAGTTTGAGATCCTGTCCCATTCTCCAGTCACAGGCTTGATAGACCCTTCCCTTATTGAATATGTCACTTCCCTCCTGTTCTATCTTTCGATAATTTTCACTCGTCCTGCTGGCCCCAGGTCATTTTCCTCAATCTTATACCCAGAAAATACCACAGGTTTCTATGTGTGGTTTTCAGAGCTTCCAAAATGAAAACAAATGTTTTTGTAATAGGCTCCTATGAAAAAGTGAAAGAGATGTTCATAATAGCCATAAAAGCTCATTTTTATCATCTCACTTAAAAAAAAACATGCAGAAACTTAATTCCAAACACTGGGTCTTTCTGTTTCCTCTTAGTTTATTTTTAGCCTTTTTTCAAGGTCCACCTCAGGTACCAACCCTCACCCCCAACCCTCTTGTGGCTCACCAGCTCACATGGATCTCTCCATTTTCTGAATACTGGAAGCAGAGACTTAGAATCATAGGACTGGTTTTCAGGCCCTGACTCCACTACTCACTAGCTATGTGACAGCATGCTCAAAGTTCTCTGGGCCCAGCTTCCTCACCTGTAAAATGAGGGGGCCCGAGAGACCTCTAACTCAGCCCAACAAACATGTATGAAACACCTTGATGTGCCTGACTGTGCTAGCTCTGGAGAAACAAGGACAGAAATGCTGCTGAAGATCTCCAAGGTCCCCCCATTCATCTCTGCCATTTTGGGATTGTAGAATTCCACTCCTTTGAATTTCTTTCCACAATTTCTAAAAACCAGTGCAGTCCAATGGTGGAATGTGATACCCCAGGGAGCAGTGGGCTGTAAGCACAGGCTGATATATGGTTGGGGCAATTTCTGCACGTGGTAGGAGGTTAGGTTTGCTCACCTCTGAGGTTTCATCTTTCTATAATTTTGCATGAATCATATAACATCTAAATATGTATGATTGTACAACATGCATATATGTAAGTATGTATATAATCATGTCTGTATGTGTGTATACATATACATAAATAATCTGAAAACATTAGAGGTAAGTAGAATTTTGCTCATTTTAGAGATCTAAAGTCTGTGTATGTTAATTCCAAAGATAAATTTTTTAAAGAGCATTTTGCAGTTGTCTGGGGGCATATATCATTTACTTGGTAAGCACCTTTACCTTCCCTACTAGACTGTAAATGCAACAACACAAATATAAAGAAAATAGTGTGTTTCAATCTGCATTCAGACTCCATAGTTCTTTCTCTGAATGTGGACAGCATTTTCCATAATGAGTCTTTTGGAATTGTCTTAGATCTCATTATAACTGTGCTATCTCATGGCAGCTAGATTACGTATATTGATTGTTAGTGTATAATATTACTATTGTGCATTTTATAAGCTTTAAAGTCTATACAAGTGATTTTTAAAATACAGTCTTTTAAAGTAGTCAGTGAGTATTATTTTAAAAACTAGAGCCTCATGTCTCAGAGAGGCTATGTCTTGCCCAAAATTTGAACTTTTTCCCTCTCATTCCAAACCCAGACCCTTTTACACTGAGCCATGCTATATATTAGATAGCTAGATGACAGAGTGGATAGAAAGCTAAGCCTGAAGTCAGTAAGACTCATTTTCCAGGGTTTGATTCTGACTTCAGACACTTACTAGCTGTGTGATCCTGGACAAATCACTTAACTCTGTTTGCCTCAGTTTCCTCATCTAAAAAATGAGAAGGGAATGACAAACTGCGGGAAAACCCCAGATGGGGTCACAGAGACTCATTCATGACTGAATAAAAACAACACGCTGTATAGATGTATTATTATAGGCAAAGTCGTAATAGGGTTTTAGGCACCAGGGTAAGTATTTCAACTACACCCCAAACAAGTGGTACAAAACTTGAGGTATGCCCTTGGTTAAGCAGTGGTGGGAGGAGCTAACTGGGATGGTGAAGGAGCTTCCCCACTAGTCCTGTTCTATTTTCACTAATCATTCTTGCTGACAGAGGTGCTAAACTTCACCCCCTTCCACTCCCCCCATGCTGCTACAACATTGCAAGTACTATCGGACCCTCGGAATCCAGCGTCTTATGTTGAAATCCTGATTGTCCTGCCTCACTTACAGCTCCCATCATGGAAGTGCTTTTGGAAAAGATTTGACAAGCACTGATCCATGTTGTACTCTGAGTTTTCTGGTTGGAATGCTGTAGTTGACAAAAGCTGAAACTGCTTTCCAAAACTAGCACCACCAAACATCAAATCTTATAAACTTTGTAACTGGGGAAAGAAGGCAGGTCCCCTCGGAGAGACCGCACCACCTGAGTCACATTTCTGCAAAAGGAGTGTTTGAGTTCACTGGAAAAAATAATTCTTTGGTCTTTTGGCCCTGCTGCTTTAGACAGTCTTGGGTGACAAATTGCATAGAAACACATGTAAGGGTGCTCTCTAGTGCACAAAGCTTTGAATGAAGAATTCCTTTTCCCAGATAATTCCATCTGCAATGCAGCTCTGCTCTAAGCAGTCTGTGTGCATGGAGATCAGAACAGCTGTTTTTCATTTTTTTGTCAATGATAGTAAAAAAAAAAAACCCAGCAAAGCACAATTTCAATGACTTTTAGCTCATCTTTATGAGTTTTTCCCCATAAAACAATAGGGTTGGTTGTTTTTTGTGTTTTTCTGTTCTTTCCCATTTTGGAGGAAAAGGGGAACATCCAGATGGATATAGAGCCATAATTTTGTCAACATGACCCTGAGGGATTAGATGAGGGACAGGGTGATGATAGGGACTCGGGCTATAGATGCTCCTGCTATAGAGTTTTCTGGGACACCCCCAGTGTGGGGCCAGAACTTTGTTTGCTCTATCGGCGTCCCCCAGCTGCTAACCCTAGTGACTCACTCTCTTTAAATTGGATATTACCTAGTGATTTTTATAGTTACACTAAAGGAAATCCGAGAGGAGATAGCCTTCCTCTGTTTTAATTAGAATACTGGATCTTTGCTTCAAGACTGCCAGCACACATCTGTAGCGGGGCGGCTTCAGTGACAGCAATAACGTACCATGAATTTTAAATATCTGAAGAGGATTTATTTGAAGAGCTGTGTTATTCCTGCTGGTGGTTGGGTGCGTGTGTTTGTGTGTGCACACTCGTGCGGTCTCAGGCCTGGCTCCTCATACAGATATTTGAACAGTCCCAGGGGAATATAAATTTGCTGTTGTTATAAAGATGGGAAAGTCCTTTGTAACCTAGGAAACATAGGATCCGGCCAGAATCTGAAGCTTGCTTTACCCACATCTTGCCTGCTTACGGTACCCTCGTTCACCCAGGGGGAGGTTTCCTCAGTGTTGGAGACAGCTGCCTGCTGTTCTGTAGCACATAAATCCCTGGGGAGAAATAAGAGCTAAGTGGTTGTTACAAAGCGGTGACGGGTTTGAATCCCACAGCTATTCACCAGGACTTTGTTCCCTCCTTTAAATAACATTTTTCATCCCATGTGCCTTTCACCCAGGGATCTCAAAGCACTTTTTCAAACCCCAAAGCTGGAAGGAAACTTAAGAGGTCATCTGGTCCATTCCCTCACTGTCTGTCAATTCTTCATGTACACAAGAAAAGACACACACACACACACACACACACACACACACAGGAGAGAGAGAGGGAGAGAGAGAGAGAGAGAGAGAGAGAGAGACAGAGAGAGAGAGAGAGAGAGAGAGAGAGAGAGAGACAGACAGAGAGACAGAGACAGAGACGGAGACAGAGAGAGACACAGACAGAGGGACACAGAGACACACAGAGATGGAGAGAGACAGACAGACAGACACACAGAGAGAGAGACGGAGACAGAGAGAGATACAGACAGAGGGACACAGAGACACACAGAAACAGAGAGAGACAGACACACAGAGAAACACACAGACACAGAGAGAGAGATTTGTTGTATTTTTAACCTGTCTTCTCCTTGTGGCATCCCTGCCCACCCCACCTTGAGCACAATATCAGGATCCTTATTTCATAGTGCTGTTCCACAACAACTTTAGGTCCTGTTTGTTCCAGGAAAATGAGATGGTTAAAAGCCAAGTGACTTGGAGATGATTTAAAACCCCTAATCTGGATTTAACACACTTCGATTTTATTATCCAGGTTACATGCTGAAGTTAATGAATAACTCACTTTGCCTATACAAACCATAGAACTAAACAAGGAGCCAGGGCTAAGAAGTTAATTCTGTGAGTATGTGTCCCTAACTTTACACAATACACTAAATAAATTAAAATTTTTATATGTCAAATCAGATTTTTCAATTCACTGGGTGGGGTCAGGGAAATTTGCTGTTTTTTTTAAATAATACTACAGCAAAACCTTTTTAAAATCAAAGAAATAATTTTGTAATATGAAAAATCCAATCTCCCTCCACTTAATTATTTTGTAAATTTGAATTTTTTGTGTGCTGGATATTTTTAAATATAGAATACCCTGGTACTTTGCTTTAATTGTCACATGACTACCTTTTGATTTTTCAGAAAAGGCATTTAATATATTAAGGTACGACCAAAAAAGCATTTAATTCATTAGAATATATTTAAATCGATATACTTTAAAAACATCTATTGCATGCAGAGCACTGAGTGGGTGCTGTGGGGAAGATAACAAGTTTAAATAAGCCCTACCCTTGTTCATGCCCTCATGAACCTAATATTCTGAGAGGATGACATCCGTAAATAACTTCAATGTCAATGTCCAATGTCTACACTTGTGATTTCATTGATATAGAGAATTCCTGGTGAGGAAACTCTCTCTAACCACTGTGGATCAGGAATTAATCTGAAATTTATAGTCTTAGTGAGTTGCCTGGGATACCCAAAGGTTAGAAGACCATGGTCACACAGGCAGGCACTATATGCCAGGGGTAAGACTTGAACTCAGGTGTTTCTGACTCCAAGGTGAGAGCTCTGCCCACATTAGCTTAATTGCTCCTCATATATATAATCATGAACAAAATATTGCATGACATGTGTATATGGGACAAAATACTATTTGATTCAAGCCCCACTATGTGCAAGATATGATTCAATGTGGAAAAGTAAGGAAAATTAGTGACTAGGTCTCGAGTCAGGAAGACCCACCTTCTGATACCATCTCTGAAATTTAACATGTACAAATCCCAGGACCATCACAGTTTTAGTGCAGGAATGAACCCACAGAGGCCAATACAATTGAGGGAACCATGGTCCAGATAATAAAAATATTGCCCCAGACTTTAATTTAATAATAGAAATAATTCAATATCATCATCTTCAATACAATTATAATCATACAATATTAATATTATCAAATGAGATATTTGTAAAGCATTTAGAAGTGACTGGCACATAGTAGGTGCTTAATAAATGCTCTTTTGCTCCTTTTTGTCCCCTCCTCAAAGTTCAAACAGGTAGAAAGAATTGGAGGTGAAATTTGCACCTAGGTCCTTTGACTCCATGTTAATTTCACAGCTCCCAACCTCTCCCTGTCTCCAATGATTCTCTAAGACTGAAAGTCATCAATGACTTTTTAGCTCGTAAGTGTTACAGGTTGGATTTAAACCCAAATCTTTGTCAGTGGAAGTCTCTATACTGACATAATCGGAGGTCCTTTGCTTTTGACCTATATGACTTAAAATTAAAAAGTCATCAAAGACCTAACTCTTTGGCTTGGGAGATGCACTTAAGATAAGTTAATACATTATATGAGAAAGGAAAGAACACAAACAGGGGGTCAGGAGTATAGATTCAGCTCTGGAAGGGGACTATTATCTTATATTTTCTTCTCCATTAATTGGCTAAAAATCTGTCTACTCTTGGTGGTTCTATTTCTTCCCCTAGTACTGTCTTCTAAATTCTCTGCAGTCTGACTTCTGACCTCTTCATTCAACTCTCTCCAAAGTTACCAGTGATCTCAACTACCAGATTTAATGGTCTCTTCTCAGCCCTCAGTTTTAGGGACATCTCCATGACAGGCACCACTGTTGGCTGCCTTCTCTTCTGGAGAATATTTCCTCCTGCCTTTCATGGCTCCACTCTCTGGGTTCCCCTCTTATTTGGGTGAGCATTCCTCAGTCTCTTCATTCATATGTCATTTGTTGTAACAGTGAGTGCCCCTTAAGGCTGTCCTGCACCTTCTTTTCTCACTATCTTACTTGGGGATCTCATCAACTTACCAAGATTAGAAACCTTGGTTTCCTCAAATCTCTCTCGCTTATCCCACATATACAATCAGTTGCCAAATCTTGTCATTTTTTTCTCTACAGCATTGCCCATGTATGCCCCCTTTTCTTTACTCATAGCCACCAGCGAACTTCAGGTCTTCAACTTCTCTCACCCATACAATTGCAATAGCCTTCCAATTGGTCTTTCTGTCTCATTTCTCTCACTCCAATCCATCTTCTACTCAGTTGCCAAAATGATTTTCCTCAAGTGTAGGCCTCACCATGGAAATCCCCAGGTCAATAACCTTCCTAGCCAGCTATATGGTACAGTGAGCATAGATTTGGATCTGGAGTCAAGAAGACCTGAGTTCAAATCCAGCCTCTGACGCTTACTATCTGTGTGACCTCAGGTAAGGTACTTAACCTCTATTTGTCTGTTTCCTCATTAGTAAAATGGGAATAACAGTAGCACATACCTCCCAGCATTGATGTGAGGATAAAATTAAATAACATTTGTAGTGTTCTACAAACCTTAAAGCACTATGTAACCACTAACTATTTTTGTTTCTAGGATTAAATAGAAAGTTCTTTGTTCTGCTTTTCATACTCTTTACAACCTGATCCCTTTTAAACTTTATTTCTCTTTCTTTCTCTCTCTTCCTCCCTTTTCTTTTCCAGGCTTCCTCCCTCCCTCCCTCTCTCCCTTCCTCCCTCCCTCTCTGCCTTCCTTCCTTTCTCTCTCTCTCCCTCCTCTTTCTTTCTTTCCTTCTTTCTTTCTTTCCTTCCTTCCTTCCTTCCTTCCTTCCTTCCTCCTTTCTTTCTTTCTTTCTTTCTTTCTTTCTTTCTTTCTTTCTTTCTTTCTTTCTTTCTTCTTACAGTCCTTAAGCACAGGACCTGGCATATATATGTTTCTTAAATAGTAAACTGATTGATTAATTGATATACAAATGCTGAAGTGGGAAACTTAGCAGTATTTGCTTAGGACCACATCAATCCTAGACTTCAAGCAGTCAGAGATTCATTCTTTTCAGGAAGTGTCTCTAGAAACTACTTTCTTTTGAATATTTCCCCTTAACAAATCCATGTTTGTTCTTTAGTAGAGAAGCTATAAGGCCTTACTCAAGGCATAAAGTTAAATGACCTTCAAAGGATCACACAACAAAGACTTGTTGGAGGCTTGATTTGAACTGAGGCCTTTCTGACTCACAGTTCAGCAATCTTATCTACTTTATTTCAGCATTTGTTATATACATAATAGTGATTTAATAAACATTTGTTGAAGTCACTTGGAGATTAGAAGAAGGACATCTTCTTATTACAAGTATATGGTTCGCCATATGGAACTAAGTAACTCTTGCCAAATATGATGGGGTTCAGTGCTTAGATTCACATAACTGGAAAGGGTCTTGAGAGGTCTAGAACCTGCTGGGACCTAGTCTAATACCCTAGTCCCCTCAATCAACCAAACTGTCCCTGAGAAATAGTCATTCATCCTGCTTTTTAAGACCTCCAGAGAAGATTATACAATGACCTTGGCAATCCTTCCCAGTATTAACAATTGATGCTGGTGGAAAAGCTCTTCTGCATATCTCACTTAAATCCCCAATTCTTTAGTTTAAGCCCTTTCTTTTCATTTGTTCCTCAGTAGAGATGGAGAACAGCTGGTCATCATACTCCATGTAATAAGCCTTCATATGCTAGAGACTCATATGTATGCATTCACCTTGGAGACTTAAGCTCTCTCTTGCCTAATGTGCTGGCGGTCTGTATCCCCCAGGCTATCTTGGGATGTAAAGCAGGGCTTAGTTGGAGAAAAAGAAAGAATTGGCAGCATCTCTGATCAGACACCACAGGTTTTCCTTTCCAGATTTGATGCTTGTTTTCATGAGTGTGGTGAGAAGTCACCAAGAGAATTCTATTGCTTTAGTATTGAATGGGATCTTAATATTAGAAATAAGGAAACTGGAGACTGAACAGGTTATGTAATTTATTCAAGGCCACACAACGAGCTGTGGTAGGACCAGGACTAGAACTTGGATCTCTTGATTTCTAGATCATAAGTCTGGATTATGCCATATTCCTTCTCAAATCCTGGGTGTTCTATCACACTGAGAAAGGCTCATATTTTAACTTTTGCAAAATGTGGTCAGATGATAATGCTTGTGCCATCAACATCACAGAGCTGTGATGAGAATCGAATGAGGTTATGCATGGGAAAACTCTATAAACCTTTATATTTTCTATAAAATATTGTTATAGTCATTGCTCTAATGAATGAAACAGGAAGAGGATCCATTGACACCTGTTATGTACACTGAACTCTACTCAGTTCTGAGAATACAAAGGCTAAGCAAGACTTTGTCCGTGCCAGGATCACATAAGTTAGTAAGTCTTTGAGGATGGATTTGAACTCATAAAGATAAGTCTTCCGACTTCAGCTCCCTATCCATTGAGCCACTGAACTGCCCTTTCCCGTGTAAATAACCTCAAATTAATTTATCTTCATTATTGAAATTGCCTCCTAATAGGTCTGCCTGTCTCAAATCTCTCCCTTTTCTAATATAGCTCATACACAGATGCACAGGTCTATGTTACTCCCCTGCTCAAGAAGCTGTGGTATTTAGCTCCCTATTACCTCTAGATAAAACGCTCTGTTTTATTGTAGATAAAAGTCTTTTGTTTGTTATCAGAAATCTTTTATAATCTAAGTGTATCCTATCTTTCCAGGCTTATTACATAGTATACCTTTTGTACAGTCTACTTTCCAGGTCAAATGACTTGTTTTTATCCATAAAAGACATTTCATCTCTCATCTCCAAACCCTAGGCTATAGGCTCTATAGTACTTTTTCCTTACCTCCCTGTCTTAGAATTCCAGCTTCCTTCACAGAACAGCTCAGGTGCACCTCCTATCAAGATGTTTTCTGATTTTCGGTTATTTTTCCTTCCCTTCCCTTCCCTTCCCTACACTCTCTCTCCCCGCTCTGTATATATTGACATACACTGTAATGACTTATTTGTGTGCATGTTGTATTACCCTAGTAGTATATAAGTTCTTTGAGGACACATGGTTTTGTTTTGGCACTGAGCAGAGTGCCTTGTGCATAGTAGGAGTTAATGAATGTTGAATTGATTTGAACTAAACTACAAGTTAGCACAATACAAAGCCACAAGAGAGGTCACACAAAGAGGAATCAAAGATTCAGAAGGGAGATGTAACCATATGGGGGATTGAGGAAGTCTTTCTTTTGTCTTTCCACATAGTTACCTTAGATGCTAAGAAACACCCAGATGGAGATTGTCCGCATTTTCCAAGGGGGTGCCCCAGTTCTAGGCTTTGCCTGCTGTGTAAATGGAGGGACTTCCCTGTTGGCAAATTCTACTTGCCTGAAGCAGAAACTCCCATAAATCTTGATGAAAATGAAACCTCTAACTAGAGAAGGAAAGTTTAAACATCCCTGTGGGCATATTCTAATCAGTACTTACTAATATCAGCCAGCACAGATTTTGAATGTCTCAGTTCCCAGAGGAGAGAGATGAGGTAGGCACCATGGCATGGTGGTGAAATGCCGTTGGCTGTAATTAACTCCGACCTCTGCTGCCTGCTGGCTGCCTCCCTTGCTCTGAACTGTCTGTCACTGTGACTCATAGAATTCACCTTCTGTATTTGTTGTTACTTTTGTAGTGTATTTTAAATCCTCTTCAGAAAATCCATTTTGGTAAGAGGTTTTTGGCGCTATTCCCACATAAGCCCTAAGTAACCCACCTCTCTTCAATGATCACTTTTCCTCTAAATAATCACATTGTTTGGGGGTTGTCATTGTCCTCATGAGTACAGGGCAGAATGTTAAGTTGAGGGGGAAGGCAGGGAAAGGGTATTGCTTCTCTTTTTCACTTTATGGTGGCCAAAAGGGGGTTCAAAACTTTTATTTCTCCTTCCAACAATAAGAAGAGATTCAACTGAAATGAAGAAAAGTACTTAAGTCATTTGCGAATAGAATCAGGGAGATTATTAAAATGTGGAGATGATGTGATGTTTTGTAGATATTTAATTATCTTTATCCGTCTTTCTCCGTTTCTACTTACCTACCTACCTACCTACCTACCTGTCCATTTGTGTTGCGGTTACTAAAGTTGCTAATGATGGGAGTGTGGGTCAAGATTTATTCATCTACCACTTTATTGATTCATTCAACAGCCCTCTTATCTAGAACAAGGTGATTAGCCCTGGGGAAAGTTTAATGTTTACATAAGGCACTTCCCCCACCCTCAAGTCTATTGGGGGGCGAGGTGAGACTTTAACAACTGTTGCTATAATGTAGGATTTTACATGGTAAGCACAACAGATAGGTATACAAAATGCTCTGTGAAATCCAAGAGGAAAAATGGAAAAACCAGTGAGCTGGAGCATTATGGTAGCGTGAAATGAGAGCTGCATTTGAGGCTGGAGGAACTGGGTGTGAATCTTGGCTCTCCTAAGTTTTGCCTCTGTCACCTTAGCCAATTCAAACAAATGTGCAGATGAAATCTAGCAGAATGGAATAACCAATACTTGGAATGAGATAGAATCAAGAAAGATCATGGCAATATAAGATATTGGGCCATTGAATAAGATGAAATTTAGGATCATGAGAACATAGATTTAGGGCTAGAAAGAAACTTAGGGAATCATCTAGTCCGGTCTTTCTATTTACAAACAAGGAAACTGAAGCTCAAAGGGATTGTGTTTTTCTCAAGATCATAGAGAAGGTAGTTGGGATTTGAATTCAGGTCTTCTGATTTATATATGTGTAAGTCTATACACATATATGTAGGTAAGATGCATACATATATAAATGTGTATATACACATGTGGATTATATATACATATATAGAATACAATTACATAAATATATAATTATGTACAATAGAATGATTATATTATATATTATGCCATATATAATATAATGATTATAATTACATATATGTACATATATGTACATAAATGCAAAGTTTCACATTTGAGTTCAAAACATTAGCTTCATAAGTACAAGATGGCAACAGATAGAACATTTAGCATGAAAGTGATCTGGGGGTTTTAGTGGAATGAAAGCTCAACATTTATCATCCTAACTAAAAGAGCTGATTAAATATCCTGCTGCATTAAGAGTGTACAACCTACTGATTGAGGGAAATGATAGCCCCTCTGTACTTTGCCTAGTCATGGCATGTCTGGAATGTTCTGTTCAATTGTGGATGCCACATTTGAAGGAGAATATTGAATTGTGCTGGAAGAAGGGAGACTTGGAAGCAATACCATATGAGGATCAGCTGAAAGAAGAGGGGTTCTTTAGTCTAGAAAAGACTTAGGTGGGAATAGGACACTGGAGTTAGAAAATTTCAATGGCCATCACTTGGAAGGGGGTCAGAACTGATCTTCACTCCTGAGGGTGAAACTAAAAGAAATGGGTGAAATTACAAAGAAGAAGACTTTGGTTTGATGTAAAGAAAGACTTCCTTAAAAAATTAAAGCTCTCTAAAATTGGAATGGGACACTTCAAAAGGTAGGGGGTTCTGTCTCACTAAGAGTCATCACATTTTCTAAAAGATTTTGTAGATGGGATTCTTGTACAGATATCAGTTGGATAGGGGAATTCTGTCAGGTCCTTTCTCACCCTGAGATTTTGTTTTTCTCAATTCTTTTAATTCATTTTACATCTCTGGGTCTGTTTCCTCATTTTTAAAGGGAAGATGCTGGATTAGACTCTAAAATCTATTCACTCTGTAAATCCTGTGCTTTGACTATGGGTTTTCACATCTTCACATGACCCAGTTAACTTTCCCTCTATTCCATGCTCCTCTCCCCAAGCAGAGGGGGAGGAGGAGAGGGAGGGAAATGAGGGAATATGGATGAAACTGTTCAAAGCCATCATAATACCTAGAAAAATTAGTCAAAGCACATAATCATAGAAATGAAGAGTCAGAAGAAATCGTAAAGGTCATCTACTCCAGCTCTCTAATTTTATAGGTAAGAAAATTGAACTCCAAAGATAGGAAGCAGTTTTTCAGAAATAAAACAGCAACTGCTTTTACGATGTGTCAGGTACCGTGCTGAGCGCTTTGCAAATATTTTCCCATTTGACCCTAACAACAGCCATTGGAGGTAGGTACTAGTATTCTCCCCACTTTAAAGTTGAGAAAACTGAGTCAAATAGAGGTTATGTGACTTGCCAGCATCACACAGCTAGGCAGTGTCTGAGGTAGTATTTGAATTCAAGGTTTCCTGATTCTAGGCCCAGCAAGCAATTCACTGGGCCATCTAGCTGAGCCAGAACTAAAACTCAGCATTCTATATTGCTTAAAAAGTGTTTTTTTCTTTATTGCTTCCCAATTGATCAGTAGAACTATGGTTCAGTCAAGAAAGAAGTACAAGGCACATATATTGAGTACTATTAGATACTAAACAGGGTGCTCCAAAAGTCTTGGTGAAGTTTTAAGTTTGTTAAAACATGATCTGAACTAAGACTTTTGGAACATGCTGTCCATCTTCAGATTTAAAGGAGAACCTAGGAGTGCATAAAAATAAATGCAGGTAAGAAGATACTGTTGAACATGTAGATGGAATATCTTTCAATACTTTCCTCCCTCCCTCCTCACCTCCAACACCAAGATACTTGGCTACAAGTATCCAGAAGCAACATCCTTCTGTGCTTATATATGACAATAGTCTGTCAGTTTCATGGAAACTATGAACATGAACTTGGATAGACTTTGAGAGATAGTGGAGCATAGAAGGGCCTGGCATGTGATGGTCCATGGGGTCACAAAGACCCAGATCAAAGTGAGTTACAACAAAATCTTCATTGAGAATGAGGATTTTGAGTCAAAGGACATGGTTTCGAATTCCAACTTTATTGCTTAATATCTGTGTGACCATGAGGCAATATACATATATATATATATATATATATATATATATATATATATATATATACATACACATATGTGTTATGTTATATCTAAAATATACAACATGTAATATTATATAATGTAGCTATATATTGTATCATATATATTATAGAATATGGTACATATATTATGTATAATATGGTATATATGCAGTATGGTATATATTATATAGTATGGTATAGGGGCAAGTGACCCTCTAGGTCCCCATGTCATCAAATATGAAATGTCAAAGTTAGACTAGACGATTTCTAATTTCTTCTCTAGCTCAAGCATCTATGATCCTATGATTTGCTTAAGGTAGCACAGCTGATAAATAGCAGAGTCTGACTTCACACCCAAGACTTTCCACCATCATTCTTTCCACCACAAGGTATATTGACCCCTCAAATCAATGACGCTATTACCAGACAATTATTTGTCTGTAGGTTTACATGACATGACACAGGTCATGATTAAAGGTAATCTTTTATTTGAAGTTGTAGACACCATTTGCAGAAAATCTGTCACTATTTGTGACTCAACCCAGAACCATAACTAGGCTTGGGTGACTGATGCTTTATCCCTGATCACTGAAATTTAGAGGTAAAAAAGAAAAAAAAATGCTATCCACTCCTTTAGAAACAAATCAGTTTAGAACCTAGTTATCAATAAAAATCGATACTGATATCAATTGATATTGATAACTTGATTAGTACGTAGCCACCCATAAAGCTCAGCGAAGATAAGGAGATAGGTCAGATTCTTAATACTATTCATCTCTGATTTTCTCTAATAGTGAATAGTAATTAATCCCCCCTCCTCTACTCAACTGAATTTATCTTAGTTATTTCTTGGGTTATTTTTTTCACAACATAAATTGCAAAGTTGTTTTGAGGGTCTGCTTGTGCTTCTTGCCCAGGTATAAAAATTGCTAGGTACAATTCTGATTTTTCTTTATATTTAACCTGAAGCCTCTGCTCCAAGAGTTACCCCATCTGTTAGACCTTCAGTCTAGGTTGTTTCATCTGCTACTGCTGTTTCCCATCAGGTCATGCTAGAAAGGTGTGTGAGCTTCAAGGTGTCTTTCATGAATTTCCTATGTCTTTCATATATGAGGGTAGGGTCTTTCAGATATGATCCAGATCTGTATAAAATAAACTTTCTATTAAAAACCAAAGCAAACTTGCCTCCTAAAATTCATTTGAAGGCTTCAAATGGTCCAGTCAGACAGCTCTGCTTTGGGCTTGTCTGTGAGGTTGCCCTCTCTGTTAGTTCTCAGTAGAAATTGGGATGGGAAGCTACCCACAGCTCCTTGTAGTCTATCTGGCTCCATAGGACCTAGAAAATGCTTGGAGATTCTAAAGTTAAACACCTTGTATTTCTGTGTATCCTTTCTCAGAGGCACTAAAACTGTTTTATGCCCCTTATCCTATTCATTGCTTCAATACCCCTGGGAAGTTGATGAAGGATTGTTATTCCGGTTTTATGGAGGGGAAACCCCCCTGACAAAGAAACTTGCCTAAGGTCACCGAGTTAGCCAGGGGCAGATCTGAGTACAGAGAAATCAGGACTTTGGATGAATGCCTTTTCCTGAAGTGAGAAAAAAAAATGTTGATTTCATGAAAATTGCCTCTTCTCATAAGAGGGGAACCCAGACCTAGCCTCTAAACCTTTAGATTCCTGCCCACCGTTAGCTCTGACAAAGATCCTGTCCAACTCAGAGATTCCGGGGAGACTAGTTATGTGAGATGAGAAATCTCAATATTCCATAGAACCAAAGAGATTTGAAAACCAAAGGGGAGTGGAGACTGCACAGCTTCCAAATAACCATATGATAATAAACTAGAGTATTCTAATAAATAATACTATGTATTATTAATAATAATAAATAAGAAACTAGATATGCCATAGTTAATATGCATACTTTCATATCTCTTGCCTCTTGAATAGCCCAGAGAAAATCTTGCAATGGGAAATAAGTTCCCCTTCCTCTGAAATCATGCTATACCGCTATCATATCAACCCAGTTATTTCCACATATGATGATGATGATGAGGATAACAGCGATGACTTTTTTTTCAAAGAAGTCTACAGAAGAGAAACCCGCATCTCAATAATTTTACTTACCTGGGAAGTAGTTTGAACAATAAACATGAAAGAGCAAAAATAGGCTAGGGACCAGTCCTAGGACTGTTTTAGTCTGAGCTCCACAAATAATAAAGACAAGAAGAAGAAAATTAAATAATAATAGTAAAAAATAATCTGAACATGGGCAAGAATAACACATAGGATTGGGCGTCTGTATGAGCAGAAGGAATGTCCTCATTAATGAGATTCATAAAAATAATAGTATTAAAAGCCCAATGTAACAAAATTTCTCGTTCAAGTCTGCAAGGGTCATTTAAATAAAGAATTCAATAAGTCTTGTTTATGTATACATTTATCTATCTATCTGTCTATCTATCTATCTATCATCTGTCTATCTTAGACAGATCATGAGATCAGAAATGAGTCCCTTATGGCCAAATAAAAGGTAGTCCAATGGGGAAACCCTGGGCACTGAGTCCTCCTTTGGAGAAGGCAGTTCCAAAAGGAGCAAATGTGAGGGCCACATCTTACAGGGCTACCATTTACCTTGGTTGCTAAGACTCTCTGAGCCCGAGGTGAGGAATTCTGATTGGCAGAAGCTGGAGGAATTTAGACAAGGGAGAGGAGCCCGGAAAAACGGGAAGCTTAGAGTGGTGACTTGGGTTGGAGAGCAGAGAGTGATTCAATAAGCTCGAATCTGCTGAGAATACATTTTACGAACATGCAGCTAAGTTGGCTGCCTTTGTTTGGGGGTTTGTTAAGCATTATCTAAAGAATGCCATGGTTCAGCCTGCTCGGTGTGAAGCCTAATTCTTCCCCTTTCTGGAGCCACGGCCTGGTGTGTTCAATTTTTCTCTCTCCATAGGGCTGCGGGCTCTCCGGTACTCCAGCCAAAAAAGCACTCATATTTTAGCAAGCTTAGCCCTGGCCTGGTTGCCAGGCAGTAAACCGAGCACTTGCCCGCCCCAGGGAGAGGGGGACAGGGAGAATGGAAAGGGGTCATGTAAACTAGCACTGAAGCCCTCCCCTCAAATCTCCACTTGAGAGCCAGCCCTTTGGGGTAGTTGATATGTTCATTGGTGGGGAAGGAATACCGCGGCACACACCCAAACTGCGTTCATCTGTTGGAACTAATAATACAAATTATAATTTGTCCAAGGATGATAAGGATACCCTTAGTTTTTTCTCTCTTTTCTTGGGAGATCCTCAAAGTGCTTTTGGAATTAGTCTCTGATGGTCCCATTTAGTAGATGAGGGAAACTGAGACACTAAGTAGCCCACACTGAGAAGAGAAATAGTAGTAGAGAAATATTCTTATCGCTTCCCCATCCCCAAACCTCACCATCTTCTACCCTCCTCCTCTTCCCATATGAGTTCCTCCTGAGCAAAGAGCTAGAGTGGATGCCAGCTCCCACCTCTTCTTCTATCCGGTCTTCAGATCCCTTGGGATAGATAACTTCTCACAGAGAAAATGAACATTCAGTTCAAATCTATAAGCATTGTATGTGAAAATGAATATGTATGGAAACTCTGCCCCAGGGCTCATGGCCCTGAACTAGGCACTCTGGGGCCTTGGTAAGGGAAAATGCCTGATTCCAGCCCCCTCCAGTGATGGACTGGCACTGGAGAGAAGGGGACCCGTGATTGCTGGCGGAGGTGATGTTTTTTTGGGGAAGAGGCCTCTCTGTCCTACAGGGTAGAATCTCCACCCTGTTATTTTACACAGACCACAGAATCTCTGTCAGATGATAATGGATTTTAGCCTCAGTTGAATGAGCTTGGTGAACTAAACAACCGACATTTGAAAAGCTCCTTATTCCACTCTAGGGTGAGTAGGAACTGGGTTCTCTCAGTGTATACTCCCAGTGGTAATTTCAGAAGGTAACAGTCCCCTTTTTCTTTATCAATAACAAAATAACTGAATTTCAAACAGAATTCTTTCTCTCCCCCCATCTTCTTTTATTCAATGGCTGTTTGGGCAACACTCCCATTTTTACATGTTGCTGTCTATTACTTCATGCTTCTTGGGCAGAGAGGCCTCCAGTACGAATGGGAATCTTGTAGTAGCATTAAAACCCCAACGCTATGGCAACTGTTGCCATACGGTATGTATATTGTACTCTCTGTTCTTGTAGGCCTCAATTCTTGGATATCACAAACATCTGTATGGTTAGAATGCCATGAGAGAGACACACTACTTTAGGGCGTATTTGAATGGATTAGAAATGTGAGGTTTTTTTTTTGTTTTTTGCTTTTTCTTTCTGAGAAAACCACATTTCACGATGTTTGTGGCTTCAGGCGATGTTCTCCCCAGAGGGCCAGCTGGTGGAAGAAATCGACAGGCTGAATTGATTCCTTTTTAGTATCCTATCTTCTAACCTAACTGCCAATCAAAATTCAGAGGTCACTGGAGTTAGGTGTCGCTAGATGTCCTCCTGAAGCATCAGAATTGTCTGGGGCTGAGGAAACCAGTCATTGAAGTATAAAGGGAATAGAAATAGAGAATGTCCTTGAGGGAAAAGGGGAATTATTGGAAGAGGAGGATGAGAGAGAAGAAAAGGGCTCATGGTTACTTAAAAAAATGATATCTAGTAGGTACCAAGGGGAAGTGAGAAAATATGAAAGGGAAGAAAACTAAGAAAGAAAGAGGGTTTGATATTTCTTTGTGAGAAAAAAGACACAAGGAAAAGATGGAGGCCAGCTTATTCTATCAATGTCTTAGTGGTAGATGCTGACACATAACTTTAGAAGGGACCTTGGCAGTTGGCTGTCCATCATCTCTATAATAATACCTTCTTTTTCTATAGAAATTCTAAGTTTGCAAAGTAGCTTTCTTATAATAGAGGGGACTCATAGCTTCTTTAAAAGGATGAAAAAACAGAGCTCTGAGAGATCAAATGACTTATTCAGGCTTATGTGGGACTTGAACCCAGGTCTCATACCTCTAAGTCCAGTGCTCTACGCATTATGGCAGGCTTCTCTCAATCCTGAGTGCCCCTGCTTCTAGGCCTCTTTTTGTTTTCTTCTTTAATCCTGCTTTTCCTCTATTCAGTGTGAAAGTAACTGGATTTTTTTCCCCTGAAATCATAACAAAAAAGCTTTCTAAAACTGCTCTCTTGGTGCTAGAATGACTACACAGTACTGAGGTGGGGCAGTCTACTTATGACCACAATGGAGCAAATAAACCCTATGAATTTATTCTTTATTCCTTTCTTGGCACCGTTTGTCAAGAGGGAGAAGAAAAAGGATGAGCTGTAGAAAAGGCAGCTCAGTCATTCTGATTAGCCAGATCCATTGCTGTGAGCATGTGTGCAGCTGGGGAATCCCTGCTCAGCTCTAACCCTGCTCTTGCCAGTCAAAGCCATACGGAGATTGGAACTCAACACATAGAAAGACCCACATGAGTTGTCTCCCAGTTACAAATGAGGTCCTGGAATTTCCCATCATTTAAGGAAGGACTTAGCTATGGCATTATGTAAGTCAAGGTTTTTGGTTGTGAGCCATAGCATTGAATGGGAAGGTCTTCAGATGCCAAGACAACTTCATTGAGCAGGTATACTACACACAGAATCATGGCGCTTAGGGTCTTCCCTAATCCCCAATGGCACTGCTCTGTAGCCTTTGACATTCGAGGCTCTTCTGGCCCCACCAAGTCTGTGCTACACTTTTTACTTTGATTTTCCACAGACACCCATGCCCATACACATATGTTCCTTAATCTGCCCTTATGCCAGCCCAAATCACATGCTTGCAAATCACAAACTATTGTACTTATATACCCATATTCTCATATTAATAATCAAGCAATTATATAAAATTATAAATTTCTAGATTTAGAATTTAATTTTTAAGATATTTAACAGTGTAGTAAAGAATATCAGATGAAGGATTCAGAGTTCAAAGATTAGGATTCAGTTCTTCTTCCTTCTCCATTCCCTGACTTCTCTGTAATACTTCCCTGCTCAATTGTTCATTTTCTTTACCTGAAAATTAGTCATAATGGTATATAGCGGCAGTAACAATAGTAGCAGTCAATATTTGTAGAATGTTTTCAGGTTTACAAAGCGCTTTGTGTGCATTTATCCCTGAGATCCTCACAACACCCTTATCAGGGAGGTTATTCCTATTCTACAGATAGGGCAACTGAGACTGAGAGATTTATGTGGTTTGCCCAAGTTTACACAATTAATGTCTGAGGCAGGATTATAAACTCAGGATTTCCTGACTCTAAGTGTAGTATCTCTATCCATTATGCCATTTGGCCTGCGGATAATACCATATGCCCCTTAGTTACCTCATAGGAATGTTAGTCTAGCAAATCTATTTGAAAAGAGGTTGTGTGTGTGTGTGTGTGTGTGTGTGTGTGTGTGTGTGTGTGTGTGTGTGAGAGAGAGAGAGAGAGAGAGAGAGAGAGAGAGAGAGAACTGAATCCTAGCTTTTGAACTCTCAGTTCATCATGTGATGTTCTCTGCAGTATTTTGAATATTAAATTCTAATTTTAGAATATTATAATTTTCTAAAAATGGATATGTGTGATTGTTCTTTGCATCTCTCAAAAACATTTTTAGTGATTTCCCTCACTCATGTCCTGGAGAGCAGGATAACATTCATGGATAATAAGGGTTTGTGACTTATTCAAACAAGGTCATGTTAGTGACAATACAAAAGTATTCAAGTTTTTATCTACTTCTCAGCCTATTACAAAAGTCCAGCCCCTAACACAGTACCTGATATTTAGCAAGTACTTAAAAATAATCGTTGATTTATTGACCATAGTACACTTAACCTATGCTCATATAATAATTCTCCTCATCACAGCTATAACTAGGGCAAGGCAACTGACTTTTTGTCTTTTTTTTTATTTTTTTATTTTTTTATTGTCCTTTACTGACCTGTGATGTGTGGCATGATTTCATTCTTTCAGTTGGCCTCAGGTCCTGGAACCATGCATGGTACCTAGACTTCTTTTTCCCTTATCTCCATGAATATCTAGAACCAATTCTCTTGGTATTAGGGTACTCCCTCCCCAAGTACAACCACATCTGTGACTGAACTGCCCTCTCTGTCATGGTGCGCCCCTTTTCTTCACACAAGCAGAGATCAACCTTCCTCCCTTCCCTCCTCTCTCCACTCCCCCTTTCCCCTTCACCCCCATGTAGCTGTGTTCCCGGAGGTTCCAAGATGCCTCTCCTTTGTAGGGAAGATAAGGACTGGGTGCAGTCAGTCCTTTATCTCACGCAGAGTTAAGAGTCATTTTACATTGGAATAGCTCCTTCCTTTCCAGGGCCTGTGCTTTAATTCTTGATAGGCTCTAAAAAGGAGGCGTCTGTCCCTAGAGTCTAAGACTTCTGGTTTAGCGGCTGAAGACAGAGAGGCTTACACAATATTTTGTGACCTGGGAGTTCAAGTTTGGAGAGAAGAGACAGAAAATGCATTCTCAAGTCCGTTGTCTGGGGACGATTCCCTCCGACTCTTTCTGATTTTCCTCCTCTCTTCCATGACCCCTTTCCTGCTCCCCCTTTCCTGCCCCCCCTTCTTCCTCCCCTACGTCTGGTTCTCCCCGATCTCTGGTGTGTGCATCTCATCTCCGAAGCCCATCACTCATTCCTTGGCTTCCCCTTCTAAAACCTCAGTGCGCTGCCCCCAAACAGAATTGTGGTTACCTTCATGCCGCGCCCCAGCCTGCTCTTGTTCTATGAGTTGGCTGATGTTCAAACTCCGAGGGAGGAACACACACACACACACACACACACACACACACACACACACACACACACCCTCCCCCTAGCCGCACTATAAAAATTTTTAAGAAACCAGAGGGACTAAGTAAAATCCTCCCCACCGTGTTCTCCCCTTATCTTTCTCTTGCATCTACCCTTTTACCCCACCCCCAGCTTACAAGGGGCTGGAGAAGAGCTTTTGACTTAGCTGCTTGCATAAAAACTCCTCTTTCCCCCAGAGACGGATTACTCCGTGTTTGTTTGGCCTCTGGACTTATCATATAAAGGGAAGGAGAGAGAGACTTGCTGAGGAGTTGAGCACCTGTAAGAAAGGAGAAAGGGAAAGTGTGGGAGGTGGGAGAGGGGGAGGGGTAAGTCATTCTTACATGTAAGCACAGAATTTATAATAGGGAAATTGAACCAGTATTTGATTCCAGTCACTTGGAAGGAAGTTCCCCACCCCTCTCCTGCCATTAGCAACAGTCAGGATCGCTGTGACATCCATTGGCATTTTTATTTGAGTTTTTCTCACAAATCCTAATGAGCAGTTCATGTTGGCACTTTATTTGGCAATGTGAATGAAGGCAGTCTGTTGTTGTTGGGGTATGATTCACACTTGTTAATGAATAATTTCCATTAGTGAATTAGACGACAGGGCCAAACAAGTTAACATCAAAAACCCAGAAGCGAGTTATTTGACTGGTGAAAACTCCTTTCAGGACTCAAAGATGTCAGACACTATGAAAAATTAAAAAAAAAAAGGTCAAGCCTTAAGGACCTTCTCCGGACAGGGAAATCATTGATTCCTTGACTGATCAATCTTGGCAACATCTGTTGCAAATTATGGGTTTGAATTTTATTTCTGTAGTTATTCACAAGTTTTCTTCCGTTCCTAATCTATTAAGTATGCATAACGTTACAATATGGTTGTGTGTGTGAATGTGCGTGTATGTGTATGTGCATGCAGGGATGTTATTTATAATTATTTCAAAGTGGGACCTAAGTATAATATCTCTAAAATAAATTGAAAGTCGCTTGCCTAAAGTACAGGAAAAGAGACAAAATCAATATTTGAACCTTCCTCTGCATTGTCCCCAGCCCATGTGCTGCCTCTAGGGGAGTCTCAACCTTTGATTCCATTGTACATTAACTTCATAACCTCCATGCCAAGAGTGCCATCAAGTGTCAAGGGATTAAATAGCCATGAGCCTGTGGATGGGTGGGTACCACATCACACAGATCTTTATGTGGGACATGACTGACCATTGGATCTCCCTTCTCTGTTCAGCTTGCACTAAATTCAAACCCCAGGGATTCAGATTTTGGAAAAATAGACTAAACTAAGGCTATTTTTGACTGTTTATCTCTTCCTAGAGAAATGCCATAGTCTATAGGCCCCTAAGTCTACAAACCCAAAGCCTTTAAAAGAAAATGCTTGTGCTTGTCTACTTTACATCATTAAGAGTGAAAGTTCCAGGTGGCAGGTGCTATTTTTCTATTTGTTTCGCACAGTGCCTAGCACATGTAAGGGTCCTCAACAAATGAGCATTGCTGCCGAGATGAAGGCAATTCCCTGAAGAAAGCAAGAGAATGTTAGAACACCATTGCAATCATTTCTTCAGCCAGCTGTTGGGCCAACTTCCAGCTTTGTCTCTGGAACAACCCAAAAGATCCCAACATCGATCCCTATCACTTACTGTTAACTCATGACTGTGCCCTTGTGCATATGTATTCACCATCTCTGGAGATCAGATGAGGCTGACTGTCATTGAGATGAAAAATCTATGTGCTAAAACTCTTAAGGTGAGCCATTTAACACTTATATGTCACACACATACACACACACACACACACACACACACACACACACACACACACCAAGACTCAAGTAAGACTGTTTCTCAATATGAGCACTGTAATCTATGAAGACTAATTAATTAAGGTGGGAGGGGGGGTTGTCTCTCCTTGGTTACATCTTCAACCTTAAGTTGACGTACCTCACCACCTTAGTTCATGCCACTGCTTACCAAGTGTCTGATCTGATCTGACTAATACTTACCTTCTATGGAGTAGCGGGCTAAGAGAATTGCAAGGATATTGATTCATAGGATCATAGATTTTGAAAGGGACCTCAGAAGGTCATGAACGGAAGCTTCTTGACAATAGCAACCATTCATTCTTTGTATTTCTATCCCTAGCACCTAGAGTAATGCGTGGCCTAGGAGGTCCTTGATAAATGCTTACTTTTGTGACTTGCCCAGGGTCATACTGTTAGTAAGTGACCAAGGCAGAATTCCAACTCAGGTCCTCCCATCTCTAAGTCTAGCACTCTAGTGACTATGCTATGTTTAATCCTGCCTAGATACTCTAAATAGAATAATTTCTCAATAAATATTCATCGCATTGAAGTATATTGAAGAGAGGGTTGAGAATGGGAACTCTCCTCTCCCTGCTTCACCATTTTTGACTCTTGACCTACAGAAGTATCCTGGTCCCTTAGTTTGTACGTAGTAATGGGGGTTCTTTTGCCATTTTCCTAGGGCATAGAGTGGAAGATATCTTGGATATCAAGTCAAATCCTTTTTGGAGGCAACATGGTGTAATGGAAAGAGTGCTGGTTGTGGACTTAGGACCTGGTGCTAAATTCCCACTGAGGTTTCATAGCTGTGTGACCTTGGGCAAATTTCTCTTTGGGTCTCAGTTTCTTTATCTGTAATGAAGAGGTTTACCTAGATAACCTTTAAAATTCCCTCCAACTCTAAATCTCCAATACCCTAGTACAGGCAAGACATTGCATATCTTACAGATATAGAAACTGAGGCCTGAAAAATTTAAATGGATGTTCCATCCTGACTCTTGAATCTTACTTACATAAGCTTAAAGTTTATAGTGAGGTTGGATAAAGATATAAACCAAATAGAAACAAATTCCTCATTAGTGACTTTCCCTTTTCTAGATATACCCAGCCAAACTGCTTGTGTATCCACCTACTTTGTGGTCTTAATTGTTTGTTTCTATAGTTCTTCTGGAACTTTAACTCTTTGTGATCCAGTTACATTTCTTCATGCAAATCAGTCTATTTCTGAAATTTGGTGAAAGTCAAATGACTATAAACATAAGTAAAATGATATTTTCAATGTACCAGGAGGGTAATTATTTATTTAAAGAAATTTGTAAGTACATTTTTCAATATGGGGCAACTAGGTGGCACAGTGGATAGAATGCTGGACCTGGAGTCAGGAAGACTCATTTTCCTGAGTTAAAATGTGGCCTCAGAAACTTACTAGGTGTGTGTCCCCGAGCAAGTCACTTAGCCATGTTTGCCTCAATTTCCTCATCTGTAAAATGAGCTGGAGAAAGAAATAGCAAACCACTCCAGTGTCTTTGCCAAGAAAACCCCAAATGGCATCACAAAGAGTTGGATCTGACTGAAATGACTGAGCAATCATTTTTTTTCAATATAGTGTATGATTTTTTTAATGAAGTGAGTATTCCTTCAGGATTTTGAGATGTCTATGATTTCTTTGTTGTGAATGGGGTAGATCACAGCTCATTAATGACTGCACTTTCTGTCACTCTTGTGCCTGTTCTTAGTCCATCCCACAAATTAGAAACTTTCCTCTGAGTCCCTTGACCCCTTGAAAGTTCCAAGGGAGTATAGCCTCAACAAAGTATACCTCACTCTCCAAAGAGGTCTACCCATCCCCTTTTCTGGTCATATGTCTCTTTTCTGGTGTCTTTTTATACTTCTTCTATACTACTTTTCACGGATTCTAAGCCTAATTATGCCTACCATGTATCTCGATTGCCCTTTGGTTGACCTACAATTATATTACTGCTGAGATTGTTGTGGTTCAGTTATTTCAGTCCTCTCTGACTCTTCATGGCCCCATTTAGGGTTTTCCTGGCAGAGATTCTGGAGTGGTTTGCCATTTCCTTCTCCAGTTCATTTTGCAGTTGAGGATACTGAGACAAACTGGGTTAAGTGACTTGTTCAGGATCACACAGCTAGCCAGTGTCCGAGGCCAGATTTGAATGCAGGCGTTCCTGACTCTAGGCCTGGAGCGCTACCCACTAAGCCACTAGTTGTCCTTGAACATGGAATGTCTATCCATGATCTACCACCCTATGGTGCTACCAGAAGGATATTAGTGTTAAAAAATGTCATCTGTTTTAGCTCAGGAAAAAGCTTGAGGTCATTAAAAACATTGCACAGTTCTGCAAATCCAATCCCTTCCTTCTCCCAATCTCCTTCTCTTTCAGTTCTGGGGCCAGTTTATTATTTATCTGCTGTGTTTTTCAAAATTCATTCAACTGAAATATCTTTACATGAAAAATAGACATTCTTCATCCACTCCTTTGTGGTTTGTTAGACTGAATTTTATGAATGACAATACATCTCACTTAGGTGGGTCTGAAATGCAACCATCGTGAGTTACATCCCCAAACTGGAGCATCCAGAAGAGCTTATCATCTATAGGGAATCCTTCTTCCTTTTGGAGTCAGCACAGGACAATCAATCAGCAAGGGCTCATTAAGTAAGTATCAGCTATATGTCAGGAAGTACACTAAGGTATTGGAGATACAAAAATAAAGTAAAAATGTCTCTTCCTTCAAATAACATGTAGTCTATCAGATATCCTCATTTACTGTGCTACCTCCAAAATGTCAAACATTCTTATGCCAGTTTTATGTCTCATCTGATCTTAATAAAGTGAATAATTATCCCTTAATTCATTTTTTCATGGATTTAAATAGCTCAACTTTGTTAGGTGAGCAAGAACTGTTTACCTATTCACCCACTTAGAGCAACCTTGAATACATTAAGTTAAAAAGGTACGAAGAGGAACTGATTATAAGGTATTATCACTGTTTCCCTGGGTCAGGAAGAAGGAGAAATTAACCACGTACAACTGGCATTCCTCACGTGCCTGGTCTCATATATATAAAGAACGGCACGATTCAGCCAAGAATCTTCTGTCTCATCTAATAGTAGATTGGATTTAGATAGTTCCAAATTCTTATAGTCATTATTCTGTTAAAATTTCTTGTATTCTTAGCATCCTACATTCTGTGATAATTGCTTCTGGATTTTATAACCTCGAAAGAAGGGGGTCTGGGGCCAAGTATTTTTTTCTCTCTGTAAGACACATGGGGAAACTGAGGCATAATTTAATTTCTAATTTGTTGGATGGACTAAGAACAGGCACAAGAGTGACAGAAAGTGCAGTCATTAATGACCTGTGATCTACCCTATGCACAACAAAGAAATCATAGACACTTCAAAATCCTGAAGGAATAGTCACTTCATTAAAAAAATCATACACTATATTGAAAAAAATGATTGTTCAGTCATTTCAGTCATATCTAACTCTTTGTGATGCCATTGGGGTTTTCTTGGCAAAGATACTGGAGTGTCTATATAGTGGAGTGTCTATCAACAAGCATTTTTTGGACCACCTACTACATGTGAGTATATCACAAGGGCTGTGAGAAAAATTTGAAACTTGGTGCTTGCCCTCAAAAACTTTATAATCTATTTGGGATGATAAGTCATAAACATATGAAACTAGAACTTATTGCTTTGTAGTGGTCACTAGACAATCATGAATTTATTAGCTTATGAATCTCCTATACGATAATTTTGAAATCCTAAATTCTTGTAATGTCAGCAAATAAACATTTATCAAGTACCTACTATGTGCCCAGCATTGTACTGTTACACTTATACTGCTCATGTAAACATGTCCTATCTCTCCCATTGGATTATAAACTAGTTAACAGCAGGGAATATATTTTATATGTATTTCTTAGCATCATTCATTCAATAAAATTTTGTTAAATTCTTTCTATGCGCAAAGCGCACAGACCTAGAATAGTGCAACATACACACACACACACACACACACACACACACACACACATACATATTCATGTATATGAAATAAGATAGTTAGATGGAATAATAGATCAGATTTGATAGGTGACAAAATGTAGATGGAAAAATAGATCAGGTTTTAATTGCTTTATCCAGTCACTCACTCAGAGCAGCCTTGAATACATTAAGTTATAAAGGTTTGAAGAGGAGCTCGTAGATGGAGGTTGGACTTTGAATCAGGAAGACCCAACTTCAAATCCAGTCTCAGACACTCACTAGTTTTGTGACCCTGGGCAAGGTTTTCTTCTGCCCTAGTATGGGGATGATGATAGTATTCCCAGGTTGTGGTACTGATCAAAGGAGGTAATATTTGCAAAATGATTTGTAAACCTTAAAATTCCATATAGGTATCATGAGTGCTATAAATGACTAAGGGGAAATATTAATTCATTGATTCAATAGACATAGTAATTAGATAATAGCACATGCGTAGCATTTTAAAGTTTCTAAAGCACATTGTATTACAGATGAATTTCTGGATAACTGTAAGGAAGTACTAATATCCACATTTTAGGATTAGGGTTATGATTATGGTTAGAATACTAGAAATGGAGTGATTTGGCCATGGTCACGTGATTATGTAAGACTTAGGCATGGACTCAGATCTTCCTGACCATGGTGTTCTCTCCACTGTACCATCTTGCCTCTTTATTGTGCTTGTATTATTGATTTTTTAGAACCCAAGTGTAGGCTGCATATTTAAGCCTACTAAATGATAATTTATTAAATTTAACCCAACATTTTAACGTCAAAAATTTATGGGATTCTGATCTTATTTACCCAAAGTATTAGGTATTTCTCCCAACTTTCTAATATCAGTAAAATTGTTAAGCATTATATAGACTCATTTATCCAAATTATTGACAAGAATATGGAGCAACGTAAGGCCAAGGACCCCTACGGCACTGTACTAGGTAGAGATGGACTTCCAATTAAATTAGATACAATGCTCTAGGGTGGTCATAGTGGGCATGAAAAAGAGGAAAGAGATTTTGAAGGGAGAATCAACAGGACTCGGTAACTGATTGTATTTGTGGGATGAGGAAGAAAAAAATAGGGTGATAGGTTAGAGTTAGAAAGAATCTTAATCTAATTGAAAAGTCTAATTCAAATCCATAATTTCACAGATGAGGAACTGAGACACAAAGAAATAACATGATTTGCTCAATGTCACAGCAATAATTAGTAACCCAGCTGGGATTTGAACCCAGGTCCATTCACTCCAAACCCAATAGTTTTTCAAGAGTAAAAATTACTGAGATTACAAATCTAGGTTACTAGAAAGACAATGTGGTGCCACCAGTATAAATATTTAAAAAATTGGAGGAGTGGAAGATTTTGAGAAAAATAGAGCAATTCTGTTTTCAATATGTTGAGTCTGAGGTGCTGATGGGACATCTACAGGCAGTTAGCCAGCAGGCAGTTGGAAATATGGATCTGTACCGTGGTAATTAGAGTCATGGAAGCAGAAGATTGCTAAGGAATAGAGGCTATCTAGAGGAGGGAACCAAGGAAAGAGCATTGGGCAATACCCGTATCTGAGGAAACGTTAGGATTTAATTCAATTTGATAAATTCATTTCAAACCAATAGCTGTTTATTAAGTGCTTTACTTGGTGCCAGGAACTGTACGCAGCATTGGGGATACAAGTAAGAAAAAATACATTTCCTGCCCTCAGGGAGTTAATAATCTAACGGGGAAGGTAACCCCAAAAAGGAGACTGAAAAGTGTGGGGTGTGGGAAGACAGGGGCGTGTTATTCCATGGAGTAGAAGCTGAGCAGAATGCTGATGGATACTTGAGTTACCAGGAAGGTTTTGAGCCCTCTAGAAAGGAAGACTCTGGGAGGAGTTCAGTGCCCTCCCTTCCACACCCTGCTGCAATCTGAAGTGAGAAACAATGGAGGATGAGTTCAGAAAGTGAAGACATTCCATTTCTCATGATGATTGGCTTATCCTGGAGGGAAGGCGAGTTGTTCCATGGAGTAAAAGTTAAGCAGGACTTTATTAGAGGATGGAGGAGAAAGCAGCAAAGGAGACATGGGAGGAATTATGAGGCAGATTAGAGAAGAGTATTAAGCAGGCTATGTCACAGAAGTCAGGAGAGGGGAGGATATGAAGGCAGAGGAAAGTGGGGACAGAGTGTCACATAGCACTGAGAGGCTAAGGAGATTGAAAACAGGGTCAGGAAGTTATTGATGCCATTGGAGGAAGCCTTTACAGTAGACTAGCGGAAGAAAGGTCGCAAAGGTTGGAAGAGTGAATGATGGGGAGGAAGAGGAAACAGCAAGTGTGGGCTACCCTTCACAGATGTTTGACAGTGAGGAGGTGTGTTTATCCTTCATGGCCAAGAAGAGCATACCATCAGAGAAATGATGACATGACTTGTACTTGACTTTTGTTTTTTGAGTGAGGGAGGGCTGTGCAGGTCACCAGCCTCACTTCTCCTCTAGAACCACCTGAATCCAGTGACCAGATATTCATCAGGATGACTGGAGATGACCCAGGATGAGCCAGTTAGGGTTAAGTGATTTGCCCAAGGTCCCACAGCTACTGAGTGTCAAGTGTCTG
Organism: Potorous gilbertii; assembly: GCA_028658325.1. Lineage (NCBI taxonomy): Eukaryota > Metazoa > Chordata > Mammalia > Diprotodontia > Potoroidae > Potorous > Potorous gilbertii. The sequence goes on from JAQQSK010003402.1 coordinate 120,421, forward strand.
AGGTGAGATTTGAACTCGGGTCCTCCTGACTCCTGCACTGGTGCTCTTTCCACTGCACCACCTAACTGCCCCTGAGTGAGAAGTAGAGAAAAGGGTAAGTAGGTGGCTCAGTGGATAGAGTGCAAGGCCTGGAGTCAGGAAGACTTGAGGTCAAATCTTGTCTCAGATATTTACTAGCTGAGTGACCCTAGACAAGTCCCTTAACCCTGTTTGCCTCAGTTTCCCTGTCTGTAAAATGAGCTGGAGAAGAAAATGGCAAACTGTTGCAGTATCTTTGCCAAGAAAATCCCAAATGGGGTCACAAAGAGTTGGACAGGAAAATGACTCAACAACAAAGAGAAGAGGATACGTGTGGGAGGATTGTGATATAATCAAGGGAAACTTGTTTATTTAAAATAGTTAGGATTGGAGTCTATGTATAGGTCAGGGGGAGGGAGAGACTTAGAAGCATGAGCAAGAGGGTATGATTGATGGAAGAGGATAATGGAGGAAATGAGAGAGGAGAGCCGCCTCTTCTGAGATTGGGAGGAAGGAAGAGAAAATGAATGAGGGTAGTGAGAGGCTTAGAGGAGTCTGGAAGGAAGCTAATGGATTTTTATATAGATTCCATATTCCTAAGCAATTGACTTAGAGTGCTTGACTTAGCGTCACAGAAGACCGGAGTGTGAATGCTGCCTCCAGTAATTGCCTGCCATGTGACCTTGAGCAAGTCACTTCAGTGGTTTCAGCCTCAGTTTCCCCATCTGTAAAACAAGGATAACAATAGCACTTAACCTCACAGGGCTGTTGTGAGGTGTGTATTCTGTAAATTATGTGATTTTGTAATTATGTAATTTCTGTTCATTGGTACATGTGTACAATTATGTGAATTACATAAAATATTTCGCAAATTTTAGTGTTATGAGTAACCTAATATGAAACTATTTAACCTCTCCCTGCTGCCATTTCCCCACTTATACAAATGATGCTGTTGCAGAGCTTCTCTCCAGCTCTAAATGCATGGTACTATGTATGACCCTGGTCAAGTCACTTTGACATCTGCAAAAACATTTCCAAAAGTTTTCTCCAGTTCTAAATTCTATGAATAATGACACATTGAAATAAAATATTTTACTTAAAAACACTTTTTATACATGCTTTATTTGAGAGGCAGCTAGATGGCACAGTAGATAGAGTTCTGAGGATTAGAGTCGGGAGGACCTGAGCTCAAACCTAGCCTCAGACATTTACTAGCCATATAATCCTGGACAAATCTACCTCGCTTCCTCAACTGTACATGGAGACAACCATGGTATCCACCTCCTCTGGTGGTGAGGAATCAAAACAAGATACTATTTGTAAAATATTAGTACAGTGCCTGACACATAGTGGGCACTTAAATCATTTTTTCCCTTCTCTCCCTCCCTTAATCCTCATAACCCTCCTTTGAGGAGTGTTGAGCCGATATGATGATGCCCATTTTACAATCTGCAAGAAGTCGAGTGACTTGCTCAAGGTCACTCAGTTGCTAGATGGTAAAGTCAAAACTCAAATTCAGATCTGTTGATTCCAAGTCCATTCCTTATCTACATTACATTAGTTTTCTTGCCTGTTTTAACCCCTACCCCATCCTCACTGAATCAGTCATTCTTTTGATTACAAGGTTTGAATTTACCAGATGTTTGAGCATCAAGCAGACACAGCCTGGGAATCAAGGTTTTTTTGAAACCTAGCCCAGGCAGGACTCTGGACATTTGGATTATGCTGCTTCCCTGACATTCCTGCCAATAAGGATTTCCTCCTCCTTATTTGGAGGTGACACCCCGGCCAGTGTGATTTCCCTCATGCAGGCTTGGCTGGGAGGACAAATACATTGCTGGCAGTGCTGTGAGCGCCAGTCACAAGCACAGGCCGTCCTTGGGACGGTCAAGCAATGGACATTGCAGGCACCGCCAGGAGGGCTGGTTGTTGTGTTTGCCTTACTTGTTGCTGTTCCATCTGCCTTTCCCTGCAGGGTCTCTCCTTGTCAACCAGACTCACACTTGAGCTGTTTACAGCGATGATGGCTTGAGTCAGGCAGGTGCCTCAACAACAGATTCAGTGAAGCACAGAGATTTATAGAATTACGAACCAGAAGGGGCCTTAGAGGTCATTGTAGCCCAAGCCCCAAAGAGGAAAACAAGGTCCCAAAGAGATTGACTTGACTAGGCTGCAAAGCAGATTAGGAGCTGGCTAGAACCCACAATAAAATGTCAGCATTATACTCCCATGTTCAGGCATCCCTTCCCTGGCTGCTGCCTGTCAGATCCAGGGTTGACCCTTTGCTATTTAAAGCTGCATTTGGGGGAAACCACCACGGAAGACCTGGCGAAATTCTTTGTTCTAGAGTTGCTTGGGTGATGCACAGGAATAACTGCTTAGGAATTCTCAATGGTTATTCCTCCCTCTTGGCATTATAGTCAAAGAAATCTACCCTCCAGATGTGCTCGTAAAGGTATCTCCTCTCTGTGGCCTGGGGAAGAATTATCCTGTTTCAAATGCCATTCCTTCCCTTCCACCCCCTCCTCCCTGACTTCTCTATGTTTTGTGACATCCTAAGATTGGATTCTAAGCTAAGTAGGTTTGTGAATCCAAGACTTCCCTCGGCTGGCCTCTTCCTAAACCACACCATCAATAACTATCACTCAGAGATCCTTGTACAGACCCCTGGCAATCTAGCCTGATTTCTCTGGGCCTCATGGGGTCATCGTGGTTCACTGTGTCATCTTATTTCACCACTCACTGGACAGTGGAACATAGCCAGCTAACTTCCCTTTCTATCCCCATCTCTCCACCTTCCATCATCCCCCCTTTTTCCCACCACTACCCAACTCCTCCACATTGTTCCTAGGCCAGTGTTGATGGAGAAATTACGCAATCCAAGAGTAGAGCTCTAAACTTACCCAAGGGGAATAAGTTTTGGAGCAGGAGAATCCTTCCTATGTCATACTTGCCACCAAAACATTGGTCCTGCCACTTTAAATGAGCAAATGAGGTTGGCTGATGCTTCAGCCACCGGTGTAACCGGATCTCCATGGGCTCTTGAAAAATGGAACTCTTTTCAGCAGCAAATGTTTGCAATTAACTTTAACATATGGTGGAATTTGTTTTTGTGTCTGTAAAGCATGATAGACTCCAAGTATCTGGCAGAAATAGCACTAGGGATGTCATTCCCCTCTGCTTAACTAGCAGAAGGCTTGTCTAGTTTAAGTGTGGGCATTGGGGCACTTGGTGAGGGAAAGAATGACAAGTAAGAGGTCTTGAAACCTCTCCTAGGATCAAGAAAAAAGACTACTTCCTTAGTTGGTGAACTCTCTTTCTGAAAGCTCGCTTATCTGGCCAACATGAGCAACGAGTTTGGAAGCTCTCTTCCAGCTGTGATAGTAGCCAGAGGTCTCCTGTCTTGAAGGGTGTGGTACATGGTTCCCAGCTTTAGTTACTGCTCTGGTATGGAAACCAAGTGCCCAGACTTCTGACAAATAGTTCTGCCTTTGTGTTCAACTATTCAGCTGTGTCCAGGAAGAACATATCTGTCTCGTTCCGAATAGGAATCGGAATCCCACATCTGACCGTCTGAGGTCCAATACAATCTTCCATAATGCAGTATGGATATGGAGTCTGAGGAACGGGGCTCAAATCTTGGCTCTAGTTCTTATTTTCTATATGAACTTCAGCAAGTTTCTTAGTGTCTTTGGGTCTCAGTTTCTTTAACTGTAAATTAAGGAGATTGAAGTAGATAACTTCAGAAGGATCTTCTCTCTCAATCAATGATTATATTTAAAATAGTTCTATATATTTAAAAATGTTTGGAATTAATGTTGTAGACTGAGGGAGAGTTAGGGAGATAGGAAAAACTAGAGAGAGATTCTTGGTTGTGATATTCTCCCTGCCACTGGTCTCCTAAAATAAAATTCATGATTTGGGTTGAGATTGGACTACCTCATCTCTTGGGGTTACTTCCAATTCTAGGATTCTATTTTTCTATGATACTAGTACCTACTTTCAATTTTTTTTTTATTAAAAAAGGGGCACATCCGTAAGTCTTATCTGGTGAGTTGCCTTGATGTGTGACATAAGTTAAGTATGCACCAATTAGCCCCTTGACTGAAAGCTTCGGTTTTTAAATTCCTTAGACCCTATTTTAATGACATGTAAGCAGCAGGACCTGGATTTCTGGTACCCCAACCCACTCTGGTATTTTTTTCAGAGAGTAATCAGGCATTTGTTCAATGACCCTTACGGTAGCTTGGGCTTTTCCAGTGGAATAAATACTTGTTAAATTGAACTGAATTCAATTGGATCAGAGAATAGCCAGTTTGTCACCCAAAACTCTTGTCTATTGATGTGGCCCTGTAGCAATTTCCCTAGCTCACATTTTGTAGGATATTCTCTACTCACCATGCTATAGAGATATAGAAAAGCCAGCAAGAATCACAGTGGCTAAATATCAAAATCCTGTTCTATTTATTTGCACTCCTAAAGACAAAGCAGTTGATGCATGAGGAATGTTGTGATAAACAAGGAGGGACTGATGGATTTTGTATCCATGCCACAAATACCTGTTGAGGATGCACTGTGACAACATCATTTTGCATGCTATGAAGGAATACAAAAAAAATAGCAGATTCCCCTTGTGCACAAGGATTTTACAATCTAATTGGATGAGCAAGAGGTATAAAATGTAAAAAAATTAAACAATGGGATAAGAATGAGAGGTCTCAGGACAAGATATGTTGAAAAGATATGGATTAAAAGGCAGAAAAGTATACAAGATATTGGGCTAGGAATTAGAAGAAGGGTCTGGGTTCTATAGCTTTGGATCTGCCTCTTGTTAGCCTTGGGTCTTTAGCTGGCCAATTTTTTAACCTTAGTTTCCCCCACTTTTAAACAGAAATAATAATTCTTACCCAGCCTTACACACAGGGCTATAATGAAATCCAAATGTAATAAATGAAATTACTTTGAAAACTGTAAAATGCATAAGAATGTGAGCTCTTCTTACTAAAAGACTGTTACAAAGAAAGAGTGCTAAAGGAATTTAGAGGGTGGAGGATTTCATTGTGGTTTACAGTGTCCAGAGCAGCAGGGAAGACTTCATGGAGGAGGAGGTGGGACTGAAAGGATGGAATTATAGCTTCTTAGAGGTGGAAAGAAGTTTTCAGGATATTTTACAGGTGAAAAAACCTGAACCCCAGAAAGAACAAATAACTTACTTGGGGCCAACAGAGCTTGATAACGAGACAGCAACTTTCTACTAACTGTCTATTCTTTTTAGAGTGGTGGGGAACCCGAGGCTTTGAGGTCATGTGGGGCCCTCTAGGTCCTCAAGTGTGTCCACAGAAGTTATTTTGTGAAGTTTGGATTCAGGCAAAGTGCTGCACTTGAGGAACTAGAGGGTCCCATGTGGCCTTGAGGTCACAGGTCCCCCATTCCTGTCAGACAAATCACTTGGTGATTTCCATACGTGGAGAAGAGACAGAGGGGTTGAAGATCTGGGGATACCGGCATATGTATTTGGGCAACCTTCTAGAGCTCCAGAGATCTTTTTCCCCTCTTTCTTCCTGTCATACTCTTTCTTCAGAACCATTTGGGTGGTAATTTTAGTCTCTCAAATAAATACATCAGAAAAGTGCCCCTCATCTTTTACAAATTAAAAAATACATTTTTTTGCAAATAAAAAAATACAATAATTTTTTGCAAATTAAAAAAATAAATAATATTTTTGCAAATCAAAAAATAAAATAGTTATCTGTAAATAAATATATATATGCACCAACCTAGTAGGGCCCCTCCGTTAGTGGACTCTCTTACGATAAACTATATGTGATATTCACACTTTTGCCCATTCCCCCACTGCGACAATAATAAATGGCTTTTATTTCTTTTTTTGTTCTTTCCTAGAAGTAAAATACCAGGATTGATTCGGTTGCGTCCGAAAGACAACAGAATCCCTTTCACATGTTAGTCTGGGTGTCTTCGATGCATTTAATGCAATCATTATATCATCATCTTAAATCACATGCAGCTGTGATTGCTTATGGCCATAGCTCAGAGCTCTCATTAGCCTGCTTGGACTCCAACCTAAGACATGATTAGCTGGTATGAGATCGAGCCCAGACTTCCTTTGCTGTAATGGAGGTTGGGGCACTAGAGGGTGAGCCTGTCTTCTGTCTACAGGGTCATCAGGGCAGGTCGATGGTGAGACCTAAAATCCCAACTTCCATTGTCTCACGGACAGTTCCCACATTTATTCTATTAGTTCGCTGAACTCTGACCTTGCACTCTCTATTGTGAGAATGAAAACATGGATCCAATCAAACAGACCTTTGGGTAGCTGGATCTCAGCAGGACCATTTCTAAGCTCTCTTACCCCCAGCCCTTGGATTGATAACACCCTCTTGAGGCAATCTCCAGATAGAGTCTAGACTCATTATCTAGCCTTCTTTTGTCTCAAAACCTCAAAAGGACTGAAGTGCACTTGGCGAGATAATGGGAGTAAATGATGAAACAGGAAATCCTTCCCTGGGCAGCTCTTGGCAAGGCAGTGGTGGCTTAGCTCAGGAATGAGGTAATGAATTAGGCTATTCAGAAGAGGCTTCATGCAATCTTAAGGTCTCCTCTGCCAGTGAACTTGTGTCTGTGTTCTGATCTCAGAGGCTGGTGCCCTGGATGTACAAGTCACTCTGCCTTTTGGTTAAGTTGTTTATTTCACCTGGAGTCCCCAAGAAGCTCAGAAGATTCCCGGCCCTCGCAGCACACCTGTTGGCCCAAGAATCCACATTCAATTCCTTCATTCACGCCTTCCATCAGATCCCTTGTTATACTTAGAAGACAAGTTTTTATTATATTGGCTTGCCTGGGAAAAGGTTTCCCTGTGAAGCATAGCTAGAAAGGTAACTGGATTATAAACAAGCCTTTTAATAGCCATGCTTCCTGCTTATACTAATAGCTGACATTTATAGCAGTTTATGGTTACAAAGCTTTTTTACATTCACTCTTTGGAGCCTCACAATAGCTGTGTGATTTATGTAGCCACAAGCGCTATCATCTTCATTTTACAGGGGAGGCCATCAAGGCACAGAGAAATTAAGTGACTTGCCCATGATCACACAGCTTAGTGACTGCCAGCAGGTCAGGACCAGAACCCAAGACTCCAAGTGGAACATCTTTTTTTTTCCACCGCTGCATATACTCTCTCATGATGGTCTATTTAATCTTTACAGGGGTTTTCAGGGCAATTTGGCTCCATCTGTTGGTGTGTTTACTTGGGTTCTGCCAAGCCAACAGCAATTCTCAATTTCATGCTTGTGGATTCTCCATGTTATGGTTTGCTAGGAATCCATGGCTCATTTCCTTCTGTCACCTAGCTCACTCCTGGACCACCTCCCACTGCCTTCCCCACGAGTCCATCCACACAGCTACAATACACTAAAAAGAAAACTAGATATAGAATCAGAGGTCTTGGGTTCAAAACCTGGCTCTACCATTTAATACTTTTGTGATCCTGGCCAAAACATTTCACTTCCTTTTACCCTCCTTTCGTTTTATCATTTGTAAAATGAGGGGATTGGACTAGAGGACAGACGACTTCCAAAGGTCCCCTTCAGATCTAAATTGATCATCACAGATCTTGCAACTGATAAAACAAAATAAAACTGATTAAAACAAAATTCAAAAACATTTATTAACTACCTACTGTGTGCAAGGCACATTGTCAAGGATAAAGATAAGAGTTAAACCCAGTTCTTTTATTCAAGGAGATCCCTAAGAGAGTTGGTCTTATATATATTATAGAGTCATAATTGGTTTTTTGTTGTTCACTTGTTTCCAACTCTTCATGACCCCATTTTGGGTTTTCTTGGTAAAGATACTAGAATGATTGGCCACTCCCTTCTCCAATTCACTTTACAGATAGGGAAACTGAGGCAAATGGGGTGAAATGACAAGCCCAGGGTCACACAGGTAGTTAAGTATCTGAGGCTGGATTTGAATTCAGGTTTTCCTGTCTCCAGGCCCATCACTTTATCTATTGTGCCACCTAGCTGCCTTCTATATGGTGGCACAGCAGATAGGATGCAGGACTGGAAATCCTGAAGACATCAATTCAAATCCTGCCCCTAGCTCTCTGATCCTTAGCAAGTCACTTACTTTTTCCCTGCCTCAGTTACCTCATCTGTTAAAGGGAGGTAATATCTCCCAGGGTTGTTAGAAGAATCAAATGAGATAACTTTTTTCAAAAATACTTTGCTCTTGGGTAGAGCCACTGATGGAGTAAAATGATCTGGAGAAAGAAATGTCAGACCACTCCGGCAGCTTTGCCAAGGAAACTCCAAAATGGGGTCATGAAGAATCAGAGGCAATTGAATAACAACAAAATGTTATATAATTGCTATTAAACCATTCTTATTATCAGAGCAAGCAGAACGTGATAGACTCACAGTAGGGTTCTAGACAAAGTATTCTAAGAAGTTTGGGGAACAAGATTTCGTTTTTAGCTGTGGGGAAAGAGCTCCGCGAAGCAAGTCAAATAAAAATAGGAATTTTAATAGAAAAAGATGAGTGAGAAGTTCATTCCAGATATGGAGCAAAGGGCATGAATTTGTATGTATTTTGTAAACATTTGTATGTGTATGTATTGTTTCCCCATATAGAATCTAAGCTTTTTGAGGGGGGGAACTAATTCATGTCTTTGAATCCCTGGCATTTGGAATATGTTATTTAATACACCCTTGCTAATTTATTAAGAAAGTCAAATGGTAAGCAGTTCAGTTTGGTTGAAATATAAGATATAAGGATGCAAGGTGGAATCCAACTAGAAAGCTAAGTTGGAGTCAAACTCTGTAAGGTTTTGAATGCCAGGATGAGGAGTTTTTGCTTTATCAGGTAGGATATGGGAGTTGTTGGAGGATTTTTCAGTAGAAACTCAGAGTTCCAAGATCACCCTTACTATACCACTCCATCAGTAACCTGTTTTACTGCAAGAGCTCTGGGCAACATGATCAGAATGCAAAACCATTGCTAGGGTAATGATTTGAACCATAGACTGGGGGGAAAGGTCTGGAGGTGAGGAGATCTGCCTGGTAGCTACTACTGGGCAGGAAGATATGAGGACTAAAGATGAGATTATTCAAGTGAGAGTGGGAAGGATAAGCAGATTCTGACACAGAGTTAGGAAGGCCTGGGTTTAAGTTCTGACTCTGAATGCACTGACTGTGATCCTGGGCAAGATATCTTACTTCTCATGGCCCCAAGTATCTCTTCAAGATCATTGATTTCAGGGGAGAGGTCCATATGTATAGCAGAGGGAGTTTTTTCACCGGAAATTATCTATACCAATGAAATCAAAGGTCCAGGCCAAAATTAAAAAGCCACATATTTTCCCAGCAAGACAATGAAATAACTCAAAGTTGCCTCTATTTATCAGTATTTCAGAATATTTAATGATCAATATTCAGATCCTCATTTTTACCAATGAAGGAAACAGACCTTTTCAGAGTTAGTAAATTGTTGGATTATTGGCCAAATCCTTTCATTTCCCTGGGCTTTGTGTCATGCATGCATGTGTGTGTGTGTGTGTGTGTGTGTGTGTGTGTGTATATGTGTATGTGTGTGTGTGTGTGTGTGTGTGTGTATGAGTCATTTAATGAAATCTAGTCTCGTAACTGGCCACTCCTATGCTCTGTCCCTTAGGAGCTTAACATGAGGTGTATCATGGGTGGCCTAGTATGGAAAAACCTAGAGTGCAACTAGTCAGGAATGGTGATTTGGCAGGAGCTTTTTAAGTTGCTTCAATTGTTGTGTCTGTGGGTTGTGAGGATCCAGCAGTACTTTCTTACCCCATCCCACCCTGTGAACAGAGCATTTGTAAGATGGATGGAGTGAATGAATAAGGGCTGCCATCAAGAAAATCCCTTTCCTTCTTTCCTTTCTCCCAAGTTAACTGTAGTCCTCCTAAGAAGTGGAATATTCACAGCATTTTCCCATCAATTGTGTTAAATATCTCTGTCAGTAGCAAAAAAAATTTCTTCCAGTTTTCTGCTTGTTGAAAATTCCCTCTCTGGGAAAAAAAAGTGTGTATACTTGTGTATATACATGTATCTATATATACATCTGTCTGTGTATGCATATGTGCCTATATATGTGTGAGGGAGGCATAGGGTGGTGGTGAGTGTCCATTAAGCCTGGATTCAAATCCATTTCAATCCATTTTAATCTACCATTTACTGCCCAGATGACCTTGGCTAAGTCATTTTTACCAGTTTCCTCATCTATAAGACTCTGCTTAGCTCCAAATCCCATGATGCAGTTGGTAGCTGTTTGAGGTTTGGTGGGGTGCTCCTAATACAATTCAAAAATACTTTTGAACATTAACCCAGTACTCCATGAGACGTCTTTGTGAACTGAGGTAAGCTCTCCATAGTAAGAAATGAAGACAGTGATGGGGAGGGGTCTGACAAAAAGAGACCCCAAAGGCAGCCCCATTTCAGGTTCTTCCTACTCTTCCACCAAATCCTGATGGCTAAGAGTTTCCCTGGTGGTGAGCCTGATGTGCTATCTGAATTAAGCAGCTGGAAGAAACTTCTGGTCTCAGAATTGTAAGGAATTTAGGGAAAGGCTTTGCTTTGGCTTAAGTTCGAAGAGCGCGTTTTGCGTGTTATGATGACATTTGAATATGCTCATGAGAACCTATTAGTCTCTAGAATCTAGGAGGTTTATTGGTTCTGGATATTCTTTGGTTCTAGGCTATATATTCTATTCCCTTCTTAGAAGGAAAGCAGGGAAGGAAGGAAGGAAAGAAGGAAGTGGTTTCATTTGTATCTGACTGTGACCCCATTTGGGGTTTTCTTGGCAGAGATACTGGAGTGGTTTGCCATTTCCTTTTCCAGTTAATTTTCAGCTGGAGAAACTGAGGCAAACAGGGTTAAGTGACTTGCCAACGGTCATACACCTAGTAAGTGTCTGAATCGAAATTAGAACTTGGGAAGATGAATCATACTGACTCTGGGTCTAGTGCTCTATCCATTGTGTCAGCTAGTTGACCCTGAAAAAAATAGAAAAAAATTAAAAATGTGTTGTGCCTACATTTTTTCCAAAGAGCTGGTTGTTAAACTTTGATCAGCACATCCCTTTCCCTGTGTGTTACCAATTATTTCTGGGAGTGTTGGACAATTCCCCAAAAACCTTCTGGAAGGGGAGTATTGGGAAATGAAACCAACAACAACCAACTGTCTTGAATCCAAAATGGTCAGCAATTGCTGGCCTGAGGGATGGTTTCCAAATGTGTGTGCAATAATGTATGTATGTGTTTGTCTGCATAGAATGCTGTTGATTCCAAAGCAAGCAGTCTATTTCTCAGAGGTTTTCTTCTGTGGTTCTTTTTCTCTCAGAGTCTGTCCCTGTTCTCTAATCCTCTGAACAGAGCTGGATGTAGGGAGGAGAGCCACGGGGAGAGAATCCAGGCAGAAAAGTACATCCCAGACTTGGACATGAGTGATGTGGTTTAGCTGGGAGGCTGGTTGGCTGGCACGAAGCACTTGCCACCATTCACCCTGGTTTTTCCATTTCCACACAATGTTCCTTCCTTGTTTCAGTGCAAGTTTCAGGGCTGATGCTATATGGAGTTAACTTAGCTTGTATCTCATGACCAGCACCTCTTTTTTTCTTCCTCCCTCTCTCCCTCCCTTCTTTCCTCTTTTCTTTCTTTCCTTCCTTCTTACCTTCCTTCCTTCCTCCTTCTCTCTCCCTCCTTCCCTCTCTCCCTTCCTCTCTTCTTCCTTCCTTTTCTCCCTCTCTCCCTCCCATCTTTCCTCCCTCCTATCTTTCCTCCGTCCCATATTTCCTCCCTCCCTCCCTCCCTCCCTTCTTTTCTTCCTCCCTTCCTTCCTTCCTTCCTTTCTTCCTTCCTTCCTTCCTTCCCTCTCTCTCTTTCCCTCCCTTCCCCCTTTCTGTCTCTATCTCTCTCTCTTTCTTCAGCTCCATTTTATGTGTTGTCTTCTTGCATCAAAATTTAAATTTCTTGAGGACAGGAACTGTTTTTTCCTTTTATTCGTATCCCCAGAGCTTAGTACAGTGCACATAATAATCACTTAATAAATGTTTGCTGTATTTTGGTCATTATTAGAACATTTTATCACGCCTTTTGCACAAGAAGCCCTCTCTATCCTTTCTTCCAGGGCTGAGTGTCCATTATCTCATAAACCTGGATTAATGATTGGACCTTGTCTTGGGAAAGAGCACTGGATTTGAAATCAGAAGAACTTAGTTCAAACATAAGCTCTGTTACTAATGAGCTGTGTGTTTAAATCCTAGGCAAGTTATATTCACTTCTCTGTATCTCCATTTCTTCAATTATAAAATAATGAGTTTGGATGAGATGATTTCCAAGATTCTTTCTAGTTCTAGATTCTATCACCCCTACCTGGAGTTAATAGGTTGTGTATTGTTGTAGCATCAGGTAAGTACCTTGTATTTCCAGAGCTAGCAGTAGTGGGTGGTAGAGCAAGCTCTTATTCAAATTTAGCATGTATCTGTTAAATATCTACTATCTTCAGTGCCTTGTGGTAGCACTGGGAATTAAAGTACAAAGATGACTCTTTGCACATAGTTAATGCTTAATATTTTTTTCATTCAGTCACTCAAAGAGCTTACTTTTTTTCTGCAGTTTCTTTCTCTATTCATCCCCAAATCTCCCAAGCCAGGAGAGCAATGCAATATGAAGATTGGTTCATGGAAGGCATTTTGTAAAAAATCATGATGACAGCCATTTTTGCTTGGTTGGGACAATCATGGAACAAGGGAAGGGTCTAAGAATATTACCAAAAGAGATCACCTCTCAGCCCTAGCCAACTCTTCTGCCTATGTCCCGATTTAAATAAAGATGTCTGGAAACCTTAAATCCAACCCAGGATAATGGCAGTGTCCCAACTAAATGGGAAGGAGCCTTGGACTTTCCATTCAGTACACCTGGGTTCTACATGCAGTCTCACTCCTGAATCATTCTAAGATATTGTGCCAGGCATGCTAGTCCTTGTCTCACTCAATTTTACCATTTGTACAATGGGGTAATAATTCCTGCTGCAACCTTCTTCAAAAGGATGCCTGACACTACATAAATGTTAGTTATTTTTATCATTATTTTTTCTGATCCTTCAAGTGTTTTCATTTCCTTGAATTTGAAGCATTCCAGAAATTCAAAATATTCATCCCTATTCTGTGCCCCAAAGATCAGAGGCCAAGGGGTTATAAACCTTCCCCAAGGAAGCTCTTGCAAAGGGCTTTACTTTTTGGTGGAAGAATTTGACTCCTTTCACCTATTGGAGCAATCAATGGGGATTTTATCCTTTCCCAGATTTCAGAGGTTTCTAGAATAGGAGAATCAGAGTGTTTTTTAGTATCAGAAGTTTATGACAACAGCGTGTTATTGACCTACCATACAATAACAATAATGAGAATTGATAGACACAATAGCAAAGGAGATGATGTGGGAACCTAGTGATGCTCGCTCAAGGGGTCCTAAGAGCTTTCTCATCAAAAATGCTGTAATACCCTTGTCTTCCCAGTATAACACACCCACACCCACACCACAAAAACATACATTCTTTGTAAGCGTATACGTTGTATTGGCCACTTGCCATTCAGTCAAGCCAAAAGTTATGGAACAAAAGGAATCGGTGCCCAGAATATCAGCTAAAAATACCCTCTTCTCTCCTGCTCTGTTGTTCACTGGGTATAGTTAGGAGGGTCCCAGGAGGGTAATGATGATGAAGGGAAAGGAAAACTGACATTTTCAAAGGAAACTAAATCTTTAGCCTTCTGAAAAGAAAATATATTTTCCGTATGTCTGTTTTGTATTTCATACCATTTTTGTATGTTTGTGTGACAATAGGGAAAGACTATATTATATGTTGTGTCACCTCATCCATGGGCCATTGGATACCAGGAATTCTTAAACTCTTTGAACTTGTTAATAGGCAGTCTTCTGGATGTTTGCAGGGGGGAGGTATAGGAAAGAAGAAAAAAGAGATCCTATACAGGAGAAACAGGAGTGGTTTATGCGCACACATGCACATGCACAGGCACATGCAAATAAACATAGACACAATTGTATATTAACTCCTTTGGTTGGAACATGGCACCAAAGTCAGAGATTGTAATTTTTGTATAGACCCATTTGCCTGATCTGTGGCCCCTAACTGAATCTCTAACTTCAGATGCCATCTTGTAAATGCCTGAAACTGATCTGCCTATCTAGATATCTGGAGAAAGAGGTCAAAGCTCTTGCCCTGTGGATGGTGGCCAGAAGAACCAGCATTAAATAGCCTACTAAGAATGACATGGAGAGAACAATGACTTGAGAAGCAGGGCAAGTGGACTTTAATTCTGGCTGCTATATGATTTAGGACAATTTAATTTAATTCCCTGGATGTCATTTTCCTCATATGATAGGGTTTTTTCTCATTAAATTCTGAATCACATGGGAAAAATGAACTGTTTACCAGATAATATTGGAATGAGTTAAATAGGGGTTGTTGTGGCATGAGCGGGGCACTAGCTGATTTTGGGAACATCTGAGACATTTAGCAGTGAATGTGTCTAATGTAAACATTAGTTGACTAACGTAAATGTATTCTTTGGTTTGGACTATGGCTATAATTGCCCAAATAAAGGGAGGTCTCTTTTTTTGTTTGACCTGAAACATCTCAACATTTCAAGTTTGTCTGTCTTTCTTTCCCATAATGAACTGTGAAAGAGGTGATGGTTTTTAGCTAAAATAAGCACACCAAAAAAAGCTATAAAGATTCACCTGAAGTTAATAGTACCATTTAGTCTACTGGATGAAATAAATAGGCATATTATAAGAGTTTTAATGTATATATTTTCTTTAATATTATGGATTACTATAAAATTTTGTAAATTAATAGTATAAGATATGGGAATCAATGTTTTTAAAGAAAGAATAAAATTCAGCCCACTACTTTAAAACAAATTGGCCATAATTTAAGTGCATTTGTTAAAAAACATATGACTTAATTTTTGTTGGCTGATAGGTGAAATTCATCACTTTGCTCCTGAGTAAGGTCTAACATTCCCAAAACGACCAGTACAGGGACAGACGTGCAGGCGTTATGCAAACCAGATCTGTCACCCACTCCTTCAGTTCCATTGTATATCCTTGCTTGTATACAGTTCACCAAGATCCACAGGAGATAGGATTTTCTGACTGCCTGTGCCAGTCACCCATTGTTCTCCACTTTCTCACCATTATGGAGTCATGAAGCTCTGCCTGCCATAGAATATACTGCCCCTTCTATTGTCCCGACAGACTTTCCCACCACTTCCAGTACTGAACGCATGAGTTGTTTATTATGATAGTGTTGGCTCAGCCTCAAGGACAAGGACCTTACGAGAGCTGAAAAACTTGGATGATGTCTATGACTAGAAGTGATGTTTCCAGTGGCCCCAAGTCTTTTGTATCCTCTTCTCTTGCCCTTTCTCCTCCACGTGCAGTAACTATGTGGACTCTCAAACTCCCAGCAGCCGAGTTCTCTGATGGACAGCTTTGGACTATAGCCAGTAGTTGATTGTGTTTGGATGACCTCAGCTGTCAGTGACAGTTGGATGTTGAGTGGATGAGTGTTGTTATATGGCCCCCTAGTGGAGAAGGTGGAAACAATTTGCTGGCTAATCAAGACTCTCCGTCCTGGAATTCTATAGCATCTTTGAACCATAGAATGTTAATTAATGTTGGGAGAGACATATGTGTTCCTATTATTCAATCCCTCAATTTTTTTCAGATAAGCAAATTGAGTCTCATATAGGAGAAATAACCTGCCTAAAGTCACACAGTGAATTGGTGGAAGAGCAAAGCCTGGAACTCAGGGCTTCTAATTTCCAATCGATTGAAGTCAACAAATACAAGTTCCTATTAATGTGATATATTGTGCTAGGGACTGGAGATATAAATTTGAGAAAATAATGTCAGTCTCTGATTTTATGGAACTTACAGCTAGCACAACTCTTTTTCCAAGAATCTTTTTTCCCCTATGTCATAGAATTTATGATCTGGAATCAAAACCTAGAGATTATCCAGTCAAATCCCTCTAATTACAGTACTATCTTACAGCATAGTTTTTTGTAGTTGTAGGTAATCTCTAAATTGAGTTACTTATGATGCTTAATGACATTCATTGAAGCTACTATATGCTTTTTGATAAACTATAGGCAGTGGAAAACAATGAAAAGAAGATGATAAAATTGTGAAAGACATTTAGAGAGGAAGCTTGTATTAGAAAAAGCATAGTATTCAGAACAAGGACATTGTATTGTGCACTGGTAGAGATCATATCTATAGTCTTTTATCCAGTTATGGGTTCTGAATTTTGGAAAGAAATTGACCATCTAGAGCTTTTATCATGAAGAAATGGGTGATGAGAATGGTAGGGGGATGTGGAAGGATATCACATGAAAAGCAGTGGAAGCAATGAGGAATGTTCAGGCTGGAGAAGAGGAAGACTTGGGGGCGTGGGTTTGGGGGATGGCTCATAGGATAGCTTCCTAAAAACTATCATTCAAAAGAGGGACTAGACTTATTTTGCTTAAACTTAGGGGACAGAACTACTATAAAATTTAGAGATCCAAGGCCCCTTGGAGATTGTCTATTCCAATACTAATGTTTTGTATAAATAAGGAATTTGAGAATCAGAGGGCTTAGGTGATTTGCTTAAGGTGATTCAGGAAGTTAGTTGCAAAAGATTGATGGGGGTAAGTTTTGGAGAGGCAAATTTTGACTCAACATAAAAATGGCTACCAATAATTAACTCAACTACCTACCACTGGTAGTGACCAAGCACTCATCTCTCCCAGTTGAAGTGGTGTAAGATTGGTTTTAACCAATGGGGGAAATTCTTAAATGTTGATTCATCAAGATATTAAGAGGTACCATGGACCAAGTACTGGATCTAGAGTTCAGAAAACATGTGCTCAAATCAAGACTCAAACACTTAGTGATTGTGTATGACCTTGAGCCAATCAGTTAAGCTCTATCTGCTTCAGTTCCCTGATTTGTATCATGGGGTTAATAATAGCACCTATGTCACAGGGTTGTGAAGATAAACATGAGACTATACTTGTAAAGTGTTTTGCAAACCTTATAGCACTATGTAAATGCTAGCCATTACTAGGAAGAAAGCAATAATTTGTTTAGGGCTATGTTTCTTAATCTGAGGGTTTATGGGGAAGTTACAAAGAGGTCCCAGAACATGGAACCAGGGAGTTCTGAACATTCATCTGATATTAGTTGGCCCAGTGGGAAAAGAACCAGGACTGGAGTTAGAAAAACCCGAGTTTGAATTAGGTCTCAGATACTTACATCAAACCTCTGTTTGCCTCAGTTTCCTCATGTATAAAATGGGGATACTAATAGTAGCTATCTCCCAGGATTACTGGGAAGACCAAATGAGGTAATAGTTGTAAAGTACTGAGCACAGTGTGTTGCACATAGTAGGTGCTATATAAATATTATTGCTATTGTTATAATTGCTAGTTCTGAACAACTGCAGGTTGTTGAACTACTTAATAGTCCAAGTTGAACTTCCTGTCCTGGCTTGGTTGTTGTCCTTCATCTTCAAAGGGGGCCAAAATGACACCACCATGATAAAGTGAAATTTCAGTGTGTCCAACTGTGGCTGATTAGACCAACACAAGCTTGGAATGCTCTACCACAGATTGGGCACAGATAGTCCATGTGAATATTTGGGGTGGATATCTCAAATTTGGGCATTCCCGTGTTTTCTTTGTACTGTCTCAATTTTGCTTTGCTCAAAGAGCACTGCACCCTTTCTGATGTGGGCATGCCAGGCTGAATGGTCCTGTGCCAGGGTCTCCCATGTTGCACAATCAAATCCAAAGTTCTTGAGAGAGACCTTGAGAGTGTCCTTGTATCATTTCTTCTGGCCACCATGTGACCGCCTGCCCCATGCGAGTTCTCCATGAGTCTTTTTGGCAATCTTACATTTTGCATTTAAACAACTTGGCCAGCCTATCTGAGTTGTGTCCTGGGTACTGTCCCTCTGATACTCCTTCCCAGATTCTCTGGGCTGTGATGTCAATAGGGAGGAAGAAATTGCAAATCATTAACCAGTTTTTGCTGGTGACACTATCTATCAGATAATGAAATTGGTCATGTATTGTACCTTCTCTGGGGGCACTCTCCCAGTTGGGCACCCATACTCATAGAGTATTGTTCTCAGAGGATATATGTAGCTTACAGTTCCTACTCTCAGCGTTCACTCAGGTAAATCTGAGGGGCTGGAGCTACTGATACTGTTGATATTGATCCCCCATCAATGTGTTTTCCATGATCAATCAACCAGTTGAACTCTATTAGCTTTTAAGTATGGAGGGATTTATTGAGAAGGTACAGAAAGAACAATTGGTCTGAAACATTAAAAATATCAAGGCAGCTAGGTGATACAGTAGTTAGAGTGCTGGCCTTGAATACATTGCCTTAGTTCTGTAATCCTGAGCAAGTCGCTTAACCTCTCTCAGCCTTGGTTTCCTCATCTGTGAAATGGGGATAATGATATTTCACAGAGGTTTGGTGAGAAACAAATGAAATATTACATGTAAATTCTCTGCAAATCTTAAAGCACTGTATAAATATTTAGTATTGTTATTGCTATTAATTCTCCAAAAACCAGGATGTACTTTCCCCTTGTAGTCACAAGGTCCCTAGAAAGGGTAGGTTCAAATTTAAGGCACAATGTTCTCAAGGCACGTATGTGGAGTAGAGTTGTCAAACTCATGGGCTGTGGCCCACAAAACTCTAAATTGTAGCTTAAAGCAGATTAAAATGTAATTGAGAAATGATTAACAAAATTAATAGAAATACATATAAGTAAGGTGAATTTGTGGTTTCCAAAGTCAGTATGTGGCCCCAAGAGATCCCTTTCTATTTCACTTGTATATCACTGGTGCAGAAGACAAGGGTGGCTCAGGGGAACTTCCCAACTGTCAGCCATAGAAGGCCTTTTCTCCTTTCAAGGATTCCTTACAACATTACCCTTAAGCGAAGCTCTCTGTTGGGCAGGTCAGCCACTGTTGCGTTGGGCTGAGCACATCATCTACTGGGCTAAGTCTTTCAGATGGCACACGGTAGTCTTTCCAGATCTTGCAGTGCCCAATAAGGGCACCTCTAAGTTGGTGCTTTGTCTTGCTCTTGACTCCTATGGCTACTTCTACTAGGTCCAGTGAATTCTGCTACTGAATTCAATGGGACCTCAGGACATCCTAAACTCACCAGGTCAGCTTGCTTCTCCCATCTTGGTACACTTTTGCTTAAGATCAGGAAAGTATAAACACAAAAATATCAGTGGAGATGTGCCCAAGTCCATCTAACAATTAGTTAGGAGAATGTAGACAGCTGCTCCTTTCCCACTAAGCTCAAAGTAGCTTTGCCTTGATGGAAACCACAAAGGAAATTGCTGAAGAGATGGCTGTGCACCTTCTGTATCCATACTTATTCCTAGCTCAGTGCCTCCTCTGCCATTGATTCTACAGCCAATTAGAAGACTTCCTGATCACATAGTATTGACCCTTCAGTCACTCCTTACCAGAAACCATCCCACCAAGTGTTTACATGACTGAATTGGAAGCTGACAGAAAATATCTGTACATGCTTCATGTACTGGCTCTTATATGCTACATGAGTATGCTGGATTCTGTTGAGCCCTCCATAGTTCCTGGTTTAAGAAGCCTGACATCCATTCTAGAGAATTACTCCATGATAGTGGAGTGGTTGTTGCTTTTATTCCCACGGTGCATAAAATGTTTGATCTGAAAGGGACCTCAGTCTTCATCTGGTCCAACTTCCTCCTCTTATTGGTAAGAAAACAATCCTTAAGATAAGTAGAGCAGGAATTCACCACCTTCTTTTGT
Organism: Potorous gilbertii; assembly: GCA_028658325.1. NCBI lineage: Eukaryota > Metazoa > Chordata > Mammalia > Diprotodontia > Potoroidae > Potorous > Potorous gilbertii. Next base: position 140,374 of record JAQQSK010003402.1, read on the forward strand.
ATCATGGATGACTCTGGTGGTCTGGGAAAGCCTATGGACTTCTTGGAATTACATTTTAAAATAACTGAAGGAAGCGTTATGGTTCAGCAAAAGTTATTGGAAATAAAGATATGACATTTTTCCAAGTTCATAGTTCCCTAAAATCTAACCAAGGGCCCTTTGGGGAATTTGTGGAACTCAGTTTAAGAACCTCTCAGATAGCATGACTTGCCCAAAGTTATTCTGCCAAATCATGACAGAGCTGGGACTGGAAATTGACTCTTGTCACTCAAAGTCTAGTGACTTTGACTACAGGATGCTAACAGTCATGGTGATCCCTCTTATACCTATGCAAATTGGGATTTGAAAGAAATGCCAGCCAGCAAGTGCCCACTCCTTTGGCCTCGTCAAATCCTTGGCATAGAAAGCAGGAAGGAAATCCCTTGCAAAAACAATTGAGGGCAGGAGAAATTCTAGGGATAAAAGGAGAGCTCCTTGCTCCTTTGAAGGAGCTGAGAATATTGGTTAGCCTTGTTTGGCTTTTCAAGGCACTGCCAGTCTGCTGGGCTTTGTACCCAGAGTGAGGTTTCATTAACATTCAAAGGGGAAAGTTACCGTGGAGGAAACCACTCAGGGCAGCACGCAAAGACAGGCTGTGTTTTAATTACAACTTGGACTTTTGAACAAATCCTTTCCTCTGCTTGGCTGAGCCTTAGAGAAAACAACTGGTGGGAGGCATGTCTTCAGCAGCTGGATCCACAGTGGTACCCATACAGCTGCGTACACATCTGGCAAACAGGTGTTGAAATGCATGTTCCTTCCCTCCTTGGATCAATAATAGGATTGGTGGTGGCTGGTGATAGAAAGGTAAATTGTCTGTGGGCCTGGTCTGGGCACAGAAGGGGATGTCCCCAATTTCTCAAGGAGGGCCCCAGAGAAAGTGAAATGGTCCCTCCTAAGTGAGTAATCTCTGCTCTTGTCACTACTATTTCAGGACATAAGTTGGGTGCCTCCTGACACTTCCTCCTGTCATTCCTGAGTCAACGTGGCATGTTCCTTTGTTGGGCTACCCCCATTCAAATCCCCCTCTCCAGCTTGTGGGAAGTCTTAGGCATGGGGGTTGGTGAAAGGGGAGGAGGAGATTAACAGGCTGGAAGTTGGACAGGCACAGATGCTCCCACCTGCTGCTGTCGATTCTCAAATGCTTGTTGACTCTCTGGGAGCGTTTGTCCTAAGTCTGTTTCACAGTTCATTCTAGGGGAAGGGGAGGAGAACGAGGGCCCAGGGACAAAGGGACTTTGGCCATCTCCTGGAAGGGCCTTGATTAGTTTGCTCAGGTTGGCAAACAACAAATGCAGTCTCAACACACAAGAGATGTGTGTGTGTGTGTGTGTGTGTGTGTGTGTGTGTGTGTGTGTGTGAGTCTGTGTGTGTGTGAGCATTGGTCCAATACAGAGCATATGACTTTAGGGTTGGGGAAGGAGAGGAAAATGCCCAGGGATTTGGTGTGCCAAGGCATAATGAAGAAACTCACACTCAGCCCTCACTCTGTAAAAGGAAGGGGAAGGGGGAAAGCAATGGAAGGTGACTAGATTTAGGAGATAGTGTGGTGCAGGAGAAGGATGTGAAATCTGATATCTGGAGAGGCCAGCTCCAATGACTGATCAATACTTTCTAGCTGTGTGACTCTAGGTAAGAAACTCAGACTCTCTGAATCTCTTTCCTCATCTCTAATATGTGAATGATAACACTTGTGAATAATACTATACCATGTTGTTGTGAGAAGAGTGTTTTTAAATTTTAAACCTTTGGTGTATTTGGGACCCCTAGATATACCCTCATATTAGCAAAGGAAGCTCTTTATTGCAACCACTGCTATCTTTGCTCTCCAGCTGCCCTCTTTGCTTCTAGGGATGAGGGGGAAAGGTTACGGTTGGTATGTACAGATATTTCTCTGTGGTCTTGAGTAGGGTTCCTAGTTATGCATGACAGAGGCACCTATGTGGGTGAATGTTTATAAAAATCTGGAGACCTCTTCATTTCAGTCCTTGAACTGCTTGGCATTCACTGGCAGGCAGGGTGATACTTCTGCCAGACAGGCCTCTATCTGCGGATATTGTGGGAAATCATTCCTGGAGGACTGGTGTTTACTCCCTTATCATTTTACTCCCCTGCCATGTCTTTCTTCCTTCTTCTCTTATTTCACCATCAAGACTTCTTTCCTCTTCTTCTGCTCTTAGAATTCCCTTTCTTTGGAAAGCTTCCCAGATGAAGCCCACCTCATTCAGATTACTCTCCAACTTTCTTCTCAATACTTAATGAATCTAGAATCAGACCATCAGATTTTCAGAGCCAGAAGGGGCCACTTAAAGAAAAAGTAGCATAATATACTTTATTTATACTGTTCAGAGCATTGGACTCAGGGTCAGGAAGGCTGTAATTCAAATTGAGCATCAAACAGTTACTAGTTATGTAACCCTGCTCTAACTGACCTGTTCATCCCCTGTGCTCCTTCCTTTCTCCTGTCATCCAGCAATATATCAAGTGAGATGAGGGCATCTTCTTTGTTGACATGCATTTTCTCAGACATATTCAGTTGTGTCTCCAAACCCACAGACTTGACAGTCATTCATGTTTTACATTTACAACAACACTTACATTTACAACAACATTTACATTAGCAATAACATTACAAGACAAGATGAGAGGTCAGAAATAATTTGCCAGGTGGCAAATGTCTATGGACAATGTCCATGGGGGTCATATGGAGTCCTACACAACTGAACAACCACAATGATGAGGTGCCGATCACAGTACTAACTTCTGAAAATACCAAAAGAGACAAAAGAGGGTCTCTGCATTCAAGGAGTTTACAGTCTAATGGGAAAACCAACATGCACCCAAATCTATACAAGCTAAGGTATATGGAACTAATGGAGTTGGAAGGCCATGTCTCCACACAACCTTGTCTTTGTCATGCTCAGCTCTTCCTTCCTTCCCTCATTCCCCTTACCCCTCTTCTGTCCGCTGCTTCTGATCCACTCTAGCCCCTACCTAGGGTCCAAGAAGAAGGACTGAATTAGTTAAGATGTAGTGTGAAATGGAGGGACCTCCAATATTACTGTATTCTGTGATATTTTTGTGTAAGTTAATAAGTTGATTTACTTTAACAGTAGAAGAAATATTTCTGTTGATGAAAAAATAGTTTGAGTTTGAGCTCCTCCTCAAAAAATGTTTGAACACATATTACCCAAAACTGGCCACTAATTTGAACTCATCACTTTTCCTTCCACTCCCAAATTAACTGTTTGATTCAGCCATCTCAGACTGGAGCTAGAAGGATGGGATAATCAACCGATTTTAATTTTCCCCATGTCTAGGAGCCACTTTTTCAGGAAGATGAGCCAGATTGTTCTAACACGAAGAGGACCTTTTAATTTGTGACTGGTTTAGGGGAAAGATTCCCTGAGCCAATGTTTTCTCTGTCTGATGGCTCTTGGTTTCTCCCGTTCCAGGTTGTTTGCTGTTAAATGTGGTGGCTGTTTTGAAGCCATTGCACCTAATGAGTTTGTCATGAGGGCTCAGAAAAGTGTTTACCACCTGAGCTGCTTCTGCTGCTGCGTCTGTGAGCGTCAACTTCAAAAGGGCGATGAGTTTGTCCTGAAAGAGGGACAGCTACTCTGTAAGGGTGATTATGAGAAGGAGCGAGAGCTGCTCAGCCTGGTGAGCCCAGTGGCTTCAGACTCTGGTAAGTGAGCTAATGGGAGGGAGAAAAGGAGGGGAAGGGGATGCTCCAATCCTATTTCATGGAAAAAGGAACAGGGCCAGGAGTCTGAAGATCTGAGTTCTTGCATTCTGTTACCTTGAAACTCATTGTTGAACCAAAGGAATGACTTAACTTCTCTTTTCCTCAATTTTCCATCTGAAAAAATGGGGATACTTTCTGACCAGAGATTAATGCGATTTCAGGCAGTATAACTAGTTGATTTTTACCCTTCATCTCCACTTATCCCAGATCAGTGATGGCTCCTTACTGCCTCTGAAGAGTGGAGAGAACAATGAACAGTGTGCCTCATAAAGAATTTCACCCCTTCAGAAGAAATGGAATGATTTTTTTTTCCAAACCCAGGTTGGACTGTTATGTAGGTAGAATTGATAGCACTCAGCAACTGATTTAGTACAGAGGGTGAGGGAGAATAAGGAGTCAAGGATGTCACCTGGGTTGTAAGCCTACGTGACTTATAGAATGAAGATGTCCTCTACAATGATAGAAAAGTTAAGGGTAGTAGTTAAATTCTTAAAAAATCATACTCTAAATTCCCATCTTTCGATGCAAAACATTTTCACTGGAGGTTCAAACCTTGTATATGGAAATCACTTGCTTCTGCCCTTCATAATTCTCAGAGGTCTATATCCTATTGTGGGAATATGAATAAAGGACACACTGTCCACGTTGGCATCATACAATTCCAATTAGACGCAAACATGGGACAACGATGATCGTCCTTTGGTTTCAGCTTCTAACTTAATGCTACATGGCAGTCTGTTCTGGAGTCATCATCATCCATCACAAAGGACTTACATGAGCAATCTTTTATGATGTTTTTACAGTGGTGGTAGTATAAGAATGGAAGATGTGACACTGAGAAAGCCTGAGTTTGAATCCTACTAGATATGTGACCCTGCCTGTCATTTAATCCTTTCCCTTTTAGAAAGCTGTTGTAAAGACCAAATGAGATATAAACATATACAAATAAATGCAAATAAATATATACAAATAGATGTATGTATACACATACTTGTATAGGCCCATATGTATTTATATACAAAATACATATGCATTTATGTACATGTACATATACCATCTGAACTTGTCATTCACTCACCTATGACTCTTCATGACTCCATTTGGGGTTCCAGGTAAACCAACATTTTGAGCATACACTCCTTTGGGCATGGTCCAATTTATCAATATCCTTCTGGAAACATAGTGATACTGGAGTGGTTTGCCATTTCCTTCTCCAGCTCAGTTTAGAGGAAACTGAACAAAGTAGGGTTAAGACATATATAATCTACATGTATGTATGCACACATATACACCACATATTATATGAATACATATATACACACATGTATATGAATGTGTGTATACAAATGTACATTAATATATGTGTTTACATACACATGTATATATGTGTACACACACATACATACACAATGTCCCAGAAGCCTTATTGCAGTTTTCAATTATTTAAAGTGCAGTAAAACTTTTGGGACATCTCATATATCACTGTTTATATGACAGGCACTATTGTACTTGCTTTATGATTGCAAATTCCAATTAGCTTTTCTCCAAAAGCATCATGTGGCACATATTTGCACATATTACATAATACCAATTACTCACGTGCCTGTATTTCCACTTTAAGGTTTACAAAGCACTTCCCTTCCAAGCAACCTTTTGAAATAGGCTGTAAAAATACTATTATTCCCATTTTAAATATGGGAAAACTGAGTTCTAGGGAGCCTTGTGACTTTCACAAACTCACATAGCTAGCAGGGGTGGGTATAATAGTAGCTTTCAAACATTTGAAAGTTTGTCATATGAAAGAGATATTATTGTGGTTCAGCCTGGCTCCAGAAGGTAAGGGCCAATAACTAGATATTACATAAAGGCAAATTGCAGCTCACAAGTAGGAAAAAAATTATTCTTAACAATTAGGACTTTGAAGAAAATGAATGTATTACCCTGTGATGGGTATGGAAGGAGACAAGGAGTTAGTAGAGAAACTTTGGAGGTTTTTAACCAGAGGCTGAACGAATACCCCTTGGGCATATTGTGTAGACTGGATTCATGATTCATATAGGGCTTTGCCCAGAGGACCCACTGGATCCATTCCACCTCTATGATTCTAAGCATTAGAACCAACTTGTTCTCTCTATATTCTTCCATACGTCCCTTAGACACCTCAAAAATCATCTTTTGTTTCTTTTGTCCCTTGACTGAACCTTGATGCCAAGTACCCCATCTGATCCTTCTCCCTAGCATCTATCACAGAAAAAAAATGTCCTGTTTTAGATTACATCATCCAGACCATGTCTAGTGTTTTGTGTTCAATCTGGGACACTATTATTTCAGAAGGATATTGATAAACTGGATCATGCCCAGGGGAGTATGTCAAGATGGTGGTTTGTCTGGAAATCATGTTAAATGAGGAATCAATTGTGCAAGTCTGGAGTTGGGAAGACTCATCTTCCTGAGTTCAAATATGACTCTTCCTAGGCAAGTCCCTTCATCCTACTTGTCTCTCTTTCCTTTAAAATGAACTGGGGAGGGAAATGACAAACTATTCTAGTATCTTTGTCAAGAAAACCCCCAAATGGGGTCAAGCATGTCTGAGCAACAGTAATACAAGTCTATATATTGTTGTTCAGACGGTATTATTGTAGTCTGGTTAGATCAAGTCTAGTATATTGTATGTTCTGTTGGGAAGAACACTGAAAAATTGGAGAGCATCCAGAGGAAGGTAACTGTGATGGTATCAGGCTCACAAGTTCATGGCAACCGAGGTTCTGTTAAAGAAACTGGGATGAAAAAAGAAGCATTAGTGACCTTATGATAGCCATCATTGAGCATTTAAAATATTCCCACCAGAAAGGGTGAATACTTGTCCTGCTGGGTCCAGATGATGGAATCTGGAGCAATTGGTAGAATTTACAAAAAGAATATTTATGAAATTTAGAAATTCACAAAATTTACGAAAATTTAAGCATCCTAAAAGGAATCACTAACAGAGTTAATCAAGTGTTGAATGGGATGCCAGTGGGTATAGTAAGTGTCTCTTCGGAGGTCTTTGAGCAAAGGCTAGATGATCCTTCTTCAAGTATCTTGTAAAAGGATTTATTTTTCAGGTGTCATTTGGACTTGATGGATCCTAGAGGTCCCTTTAAACTCTGGAATTTTGCAATTTTGTGACTGTATAATCCTGAAAGAACTGGGAACAGATTCAGGGCATTTGCTCATTGTTGATCTACTGTTCTTTCATCCTTGGGTCTGTGCTTTGCCTGTGGTCTTGAGGCAAAATCATTAAAGTTGTGATGGATTCTGTAGCCAGCATCAGAAAACTTCCAACAAACTGGCTGGCAAATCCTCCTGTTGCCAGGGTTACTAAGGAAAGCATCTCAGCCTGCCCCCTCCCCTTCTAGGGTGAAAACAAGGGGAATAATAGCTTATGTTTATATAGCACTTTAAGGTTTACAAGACCCTTTCCTCACAACAACCCTGTGAAGTAGATAGTAGAGGGATTATCCCCATCTTACATATAAAGAAACCGAGCCTCCAAGAGGTTAAGTGTCTAGCTCAGTGTCACCCGGCAATAAGTAGAAAAGGTGAGATTTGAACCTCGCTCTCTCATGACCCCAAGTCCACTGCTCTTTCTTCTACACTATTCTCTATGTCTCTGAAACAGTCCAGGATGACGGCCTTTTCTAAAGAGGCAGCATGTTGTCTGACATTATTTGAATTAGCTGCAATCTAGGAAACCTGAATTCAAATCATGCTTGAGTCAATTACACGAGATCTTGGTCAACTGACCTCTTTGAGTTTTCCGTTTCCCCATCTGTATAGGAAGAATAATAATACCTGTGCTATTTATCCCAGAAGGTGACTGGGAAGAAAAAGTCTTTGTAAACCTGAAAGTTATATATGAGTATGTCATTGTTATCACGTGACACTTCTCCCTTTTCTGAGTGCTCATAAATCATCTCGTTAATAATCGAGTCTAATATTTTTTTTTACTAGAAATTAATATTCAGCTCTCAAGTCTAGGGTCTGAGTTTCTAAATGGAATCTTCTTCCATGATACAGAAAACCAGATCCTGTTTCTGGACATCCTCTACAGAGAAGCTGCACTTCTTCTCTACTTCTTTTTCACAGCTAATGTACTAGTCAGTACAATATTGTCACCTCACCTGTTGCTAAGTCTTATTGTTTCTATTTTTGAAACATCTCTCCTGTATCTCCCCTTCCCTTTTCTGACACAGCTGCTATTCAGATGCAGGCTCTCCTGGTGTCTCAAGTCTCTCTCATTACTTTGTTGTTAAGTAATTTTTTCCCTGTTGTCCAACTTTCTGTGACCCCATTTAGAGTTTTGTTGGCAGAGATACGGAATGGTTTCTTATTTCCTTCTCTAGCTCATTTTACATATGAGAAAACTGAGGCACATGGGGTTAAGTGACTTGCTTACATAACTAATAAGTGTCTAAGCCTGGATTTGAACACAGGAAGATGACTCTTCCTGATCCCAGGTTTGGCATTCTATGCATGATGGTGGCACGTAACTGCCTGTCCTCTATATAGCTATCAAAGTGATCTTCCTAAAGTGAAGGTCTGACCATGTCACTTCCCCTGCTCTATAAACTCCAGTGACTCCATATTACTTCTTGGATCTAATATAAAATCCTCATTTTGGTTTTTGAAGCCTTCACAATCCGTCCTCTTCCTACCTCTCCAAGTTTTTTTTTTTAATATTTTCAATTTCTGTGCATACTCTGTGATCTAGCAACATGAACCTTGCTGTTACTCAAATATGATACTTTTGACTGCGCCTTTTCGCTGACTGTTCTTCATTCCTGGAGTACTGTTTCCCTCTCCCCTGCCCTTTCCCCAATTTGGTTTCTGCCTTCTGGTTTCCCTGGCTTCTTCAAGAGTCAGTCAATTCTCTACAAAGTCTTCTCTGGTTCCCTTAAGTGCTAATTTCTTCCCTCTGATATCACAATTTAATTTGGAATTATCTGGCCCATACATAGTATTTTGCATATTATTTCTTCCGTTGGACTGTGAGCTTCTTGAGGACAGAAATTGTTGTTTTGTTGTTGGTGTTTTTTTGAGTTTTTTGTGTGCCTTCAGTACTTGATTTTTATTAGCCATGTGACCCTAGGCAACTCGCTTAATCTATGTTTTTCTCAGTTTTCTCATCTATAAAATGGGGACAATAACAGCACCTACTTCTCAGGGTTTCTGTGCAGACCAAATGAGATAAGGTTTGTAAATCATTTCTCAAAGCTCGAAGTTCTATATAACTGCTAGTTATTCTTATTGTGTGCCCAGCCTTGTGCTACGTATCATGGTGATAAAAACAAAAGGAGAAGACAGGGTCATTCCCCTAGAGAATGAATTCTGGCAGGTTCTTGACTTCATGAGCTATGGTGACTGATCACATCCAAAGTATGAAATTGGGGCAGCATTCTTTTCAAAAAGATGTATAGTTCTGACTTCATGAGCTGCAGGGACAAAGAAGACAGGTGCTTTCTGCACTTGTGTATTGAAGGAATGAATTGATTTCCAAATACCTACTTACTTGAAAGTAACTGATTTATAGATTCGTGTTATGATTTGTTCAACGGACTTTATTGATCATACCTAGCTCATCATTCTGGAATTGCCAGAAGTAGGTAGGGACCAGATATAATGTCATCAACACTTCCAGAGAGCTTAAACAATCATAGATTCTCCCCATTGAGAGATAGCCCACTGTTAACCAGCATCTTGTTCATTTGTTCGAAATTCTTTTGTGCTCTTTCCAGAGTTGTACGAGGAGGTACAAAAATGAAACAAAATACAGTTTTCACCCCTAGTGGCTATTGTGAACATTATCGTGTCCTAAGCACCAGAGTCTCTAGAAAACCTAGATAGGATATATTTCTACCTCTTAAGGAGCTTATAGTCTAGTTAAGGAGTGGCAGCAAAGATGACAAAATATATAATCTTATAGAATTATAATAAAGTGCTGTGAGAGATCTACAGGGAAAAGTTGTCACAATCTCTAAAGAGCTTATTATGATTTCGTCTAATTTTTTTTTCAGTTTCCACAACATATTCCTCCACTCCACTATGACTATATAGAGAAACGGTCATTCCTTCAATATTGCCATCATCCAAAGGTTTTACCTTTCCATGTTAAAAAATTCTAAAATTGCTTTATCTGATGATACTTTTTGATCATTCTAGCTTTCCCTTTAAGGTCTTATACAACTTCTAGCCCTGTTCTTTTTCCTCACCATGGTCCTCATTTCACAAAACTCCTCTCTCTTGCTTCCCTAACTATCTTCTCCTTAACTATAGTTTCACATGAAGAAGTTACCCTTCTCTTTATTAAGGTCAAAACTTAATCCAATCCCCTCTCATCTTCTCCAGCCTATTACCCCCACAATTATTTCCTGTTCTCTTGTTCATATTCAATCTCTCCACATCTACCGCCTATTTCCTTGCTGCCTACAAATAAGACCATGTGTCTCCTAGCCTTAAAAACCCTTACCTGTTCCCGTACTCCCTGCTAGCTATGATCCTATATCTCTCATTTCCTTCCTAGATGAACTTCTTGGAAAAGCCATTGACAATCCATATTTCCATTTCCACTCTTTTCAGTCTCTTCTAAACCCTCTCCACTCTCGGTTTTAACATAATTGTACAAGTGAAACTGTTCTCTCCAAAGTTACCCCTGACTCTTTAGTTGCCAGACCTAATGGCCTTCTCTCAAACCTCATCCTTGTTGACTTTAATGCAGCCTTTGACATTGTTTATAACTTTCCTTCTTGGATATTCTTTGCTCTCATTTTCATGACACAGTTCTCATCTGCTTTTGTTTCTATTTGTCCAACCCCTCCTTTTCAGTCTCCTTTACTTGATTTTCTTCCACGTTAATGGTGGGTAAGCCTCAAGGCTATGTCCTGGGCCCTTTTTTCCTCTTAGCTCTATAGTTTCTCACTTGATAATCTCATCAGCTACCATAGATTCAATTATTATTTCTAGGCAGATAATTCCCAGATCTATATAAACAGCTGTAACCTCATTTCTGAGTCCAACCACCTGTTGGACATTTTGAAGTGTATGTCTCACAGACATCTCAAATTTGACATCTTTAAAAATATCTTTATTAATTTTCCCCCAAACCCTTCCCTATTTTCAACTTCCCTATTACTACTGGGGGCACCATTCCCCAATTTATCAAAACCTCCAAACTTTGTTGCATCTTCAACTGCTCATTTTCAAGCCTCTTCCACACTCCAATCCTTCTGCACTCAACAACCAAAGTGATTTTCCTAAAGTGTAGTTCTGACCAGGTCATCTCCCCTTTTCTCAGTGGACTGTAGTGCTTTAATTTTACCTCCAGGATTTGACATATACTCCTCAGTTTGGTTTTTAAATATCTTCATGACCTAGACCAGGGGTGGGGAACCTGTGATCTCAAGGCCATATGTTTCCTTCTAAGTCCTTGTGTGCAGCCTTTTGACTGAGTCCAAATTTAAAAAAATAAATCCTTCTATTAAGGGGATTTGTTTTGTAAAATTTGGATTCAATCATAGGGTTACACTTGAGGACCCGGAGGACCACATGTGGTCTCAAGGTCGAAGGTTCTTGATTCTATACATTGTGTTGACTATCCCCCATGCCTGAAATGCTCTGCCCCCTCATCTTTTCCTCTTATTTGCCCTGCCCTCTTCTTGACTCAACTTAAATCCCACATTCTGAAGAAGGTTCTCCTTTGTCTCCAAGGTGTCAGAGTAGGGATTCTTAACTCCCACCTCCACCACTTTTTTTGGTCATAGAAAAAGTTGAGGCTTTCTTAGAATAATATTCAAATACATAAAATAATAATAACATTCAAATACATAAAATAAAATATATAGAATTACAAAGGAAAACTATTTCAGTGAAGTAATATATTTTTTAAAGTTCACAGCCCCCAGTTTAAGAACCCACATAGGTCTTTCCCTTTAAAGTTGCCTTCTATTCATTCTCTCTCTCTCTCTCTCTCTCTCTCTCTCTCTCTCTCTCTCTCTCTCTCTCTCTTTCTCTCTCTCCCTTCCTCCCTCCCTCAAAGACACACACACACACACACATATACACATATGTCTTTTATGTATATAGCTATTTAAATGTCTACTCCCATTGAAATGTAAGCTTCTAGCGGGTAGGGACTGTTTTTGTTTTTGTTTTTCTTTATATCTTCACTGTTTAGGTTAGTGCCTCCACATAGCCACATAGTAAACAAAATAGATACTCGATGACTAACTAGTAGCAAGATCAGACATGCATACAAATAACTGCAGTTAAAGAATAAGGTAAATACAAAGCAAATGCTGACAAATGAAAGATTCAAGGAAGGAGTTATTGCTTTCTACGGGGGTAGTGGAGGGACGAGACTTCAGGGAGAGCCTAAAGTGCCTTAAATGAAGAGAGCTATTTCAATAGGAAGGAGAGGGTGCAGTGGCCTATTAGAAGCTTAGGGGAAAATGTGAGCAAAGGCATGGAGAGAAGAGACAGTAAGATTAGAAAAGAGAATGATGAGCAAATTCATTTGGGCTGAAAGGTAGAGATTATGAAGGGAAATAATTTGAGCTTGCCCAAATAAGATGATTTCTTGATATCCAAAATTATTGTCATGATACAGAACAAATCTAGCTTGCCTTTGAAGGGATCTAATCCATGACTTTGTACTCAGTAGCACTATACTCCAATCAAATGTGCTTACTGGGAAGAAATAATTAATCTCTTTGCTATCAAAAAGTATAGGAGAATTTGACTGCATGTATTGTGTTAGCATTCTGATTTGGACCTAAAGTCAACTAATACATTATCTAAAACATTTGAATACTGGTCTTGACATGCTAGGATGACTATTTTGAACAAGCAATCTCAGCACAGAGGAAGAAAATATCATCTTCAAATGCTCTAAGTCCTGGAGTCAATGGAGAAAGAAAACGGCTAAAGGCTTCTGAATACAATTTGTAGGTTTGAAAAATGTGTATTTGTAGAAGGTTCAAATGATGGTGGACTGTATGTTTATATGTCTTATTAAAGATTGAGGGTGAAGCAGGTTATTGCTTTCTCTGACTATTTCAGTGATGGATGTCATAAAAGTACATAGATGCCAGATAAAGTCAGAGCTAATCCCACCCTTTACCCTCTGTAGACCTCCTTGTAATAACCAAGAAATAAAAAGTAGAAGGAATGAAAAGCCAGGTCTACATCTCAAGGACCAGATGCATATCTTTATTTGCCTTGTAATACTGGCATATTAACCCATGATTGTAGCATGTGCTTGGTATGCTGCCATGATAACAGGAGACTAAGAGCACTGTTGTGTATATGTGCCAGGTGGGATCAAAGAAAATGCTGATAAGTAGACACTTGCACCTCAAATGCAGACCACTGAAAAAGCAACAGCAAATATAGAAAATGAATGTGCAATCGAATTCATTAATTAACTACTGGATAACCATGTTACATTTGGCAAGTTGAGGCATATGGGTGAAATATACAGGATAAAAGTACTATATAAAGTAATGAGACTGATATGAACATCCTTCAATGGATTTGTGATCTCATAGACCTAGATACTCCTTCCACCAGAAGAGATAACGTGCCATCCATACATTCTCATCTTCTGGAACTCAATCAGACTCTCCCATAGATCCTCTCAAAAAGAGCTACACCACTCTAGAGGTATTTCTAATACCTCTAGTCTTTTTACATATTACAAGTACCAATATACCTGTCAGACTCTTGCCTCTTTTAAATCTCATCTTACTGGATTCTAGCTATCATTCTGACTTGTCTACTTTTATGAATGATTCCATCTTCACTACCTTATATATTAGCTGACCCTTCCAGTTTTGGTCATCTGGAAATCTCACAAACACATAATGTCTTTTACTACAATAGGGATTCTTCACCTTACATATGTCATAGATCTCTTTGGTAGTCTAGTGAATTCTATGTACTCCTTCTTAGAATAACCTTTTTAAATACATAAGATATAATGTATAAGATTACAAATAAAACCAAATATATTTAAATCGTCATTAGTATATTAAATCAAAATCAGGCGGTTCCAGGTTAAGAACCCTTGATCAAAATAGTTATAAAATGTTAAAAAAATGTAAAGCCAAGGATAGATCCTTGAAGCTAACCACTGTAGAAATTCTTTTGGTTTTACTTTGGCCCATTAATTATTCTCCTCTGACTCCAGATATTTAACTAGATTTGAATCTATCCAAATACTTTGTCATTTAGCTTTTCTTTTTTTTTATCTTTTTCTTATCTATGAGGATATCATGAGAATATTGCTAAAAATCTAGTTGTACTCAAGAGTCACTTGTAGTTGGGGAGGTAAGATAAATAGAAGTGAAAAAATAATCAATGAAATTGTACCAGGAAGAGGGTAAATGATAGGTAACAGTGACTATTATGAACTATCCATCCTATCAGAGATGAGATGAGGGAGAAAAAGTTTCTTACTTGATAGGGTCAAGGAAGGCTTCAGGGAGGAGATGGAAGTTAAACAGAGAATTAAAAGATGGCTATGTGTAGAATAATTGTAGAAGAACATGAGGACATTAAAGACATGGAGAATGATGTAAATAAAGGCACTAACGTTAGTGAACCACAAGGTATTATTTGGGTGACATTGGAATATGTGACTATCCAAAGGAAGGATCAGTTATTCTGACCTGCATCTTCACCCATACACTAACTAGATCATTAGTCTGATTTGACGAACTCTATTTTTCTATACCATACAAGAGAAGAAGGTGACAGGGTTTGTCTTGAACATGAACTGTATAATAACAATTACGATGACATACTGACTTTCATATATGAAAATGTGATTAATTCATTGCATGCTTAAGTAGTTTTCCTGGTGATAGATTTCTACTGATGGATCTCAACACTCTAGTTTCCCTAGTAACTATCTGGCATGCAGTTGTGAAAGAGAAAGATGGGTTGAAAGAAATAATGGGAGTAAAACAAGATGGAACACTAGCAACAGAACGCAGAACAGACTTCAAACAATGCATGTGAATGAACTGCTCTAATTAGCCACATGTCAGGCAGAACTAAGGTACATGCCTTAAATCCACTCTAATACCTGAAAATTCTTCCAAGGGAAGACACAAGAGATGATACCTTCCTATCAGTAGACCATTCTTTTTACTCTCTTATAGGACAGTGGTATCCAACAAAATTGAAAGGTGAAAGTGGAAACCAATTCAGCCAACAGAGTTGAGAACCCTAGGGGGTCTGATTATTGGGAGGTGAATTGAGCGAGAGTGACCTCTTTGGATTGACTTGACTCTAAGCTGACCGTATTCATTTCAGTGAGTTGTCAATGCTATGCTCCTCATAACACAGTTTTACCAGAGGCCTCAAACTGAATAAACACTCACTGGGAGGAAAATGACCTGTTGCTGTAAACCTTAACGATTTTAAAAAGCAGTTGGATGTGAGTACTACCTTCATTTTTTTTAGTATATATCATTTCCCCCCACCCCCCAGCGGCAGTTACTGATGAAAGTCATTAATGGGATCTTATTCTATATTCATGAATAGAAAGATAATATCAGTGAAAAGATAGGTACTTGAAATATTGAATTGTTGACTTTAGCATAATTTTGGCAGTCTTAATGAATCAGAGCACCATGATTTTAACATGGTATGGGAATGTACCATTATTTTTCTCCTAAGGCAAAAGATATCAATAAAAGATATGGTTGTTACTGTGAAATCATTTATAGGTCCAGTCACCATGCTTTCCCCAAAAACATTAGATAAGAAGTGTAATCATTTGCTTTAGAGTCATGGCCCATCTAGCCTTACCAGTGATCTTAAAGGATTTTTTTTGGGAGAGCAAAGTAGTTGTCCTAAGTAATTTCATCTTCAAAGACTAGAAATGAACCCTGAAATTTCCCTTTAAAATCACTATTTTATAAAAAAAAAATTTATTTCAATCTGTTGAAACCGGCAGTGTGAATAACACCAAGACTACATGTACGTAAGAGTGTGTTTTAAAGCTTAAAGGTTAAGTTTTAAAATATATGGTAGAATATGCAGGAAAGGTTATATTTTATACCAAATAACACGTAAGCTTGTAAGGTGTCTTTCTTTAGACAATATCTCAGTATTTAGTAGGTTTGCCCTTTGGGGGATATGGCAGTATTTTTCTTTAGAGGGACCAAGAGGGTTTAAGAAACTTTCCCCCAAATCAGTCAATGAAAGGGTAGTAACAAAATAACCAGGATTCTTGTTTTCTTGTCCTGTCTTATCTCCTACATTGGTTCCCAGTTGAGTGGGAGGGATGAAGGAGGAACATCAACGCTCTAGTGATCTCCATCTTGCTCAGACTATCCCCTGCTAAATAAGCCTCAAGTCTGTGCTGAGGGTGTGGGAGGCTAGACACCGATCATAGAAGACTATTCAAGGCTATCACTATTGCCCTTACTCCTGTCCTCCCTCCACCATTCAATTCATCAAGTACTTCCTGAGAATTTATAATGCATGTTGTTTTAATATTACCATCATTCTTCCACCCCACCCCCCAATCTGTAACCTCAAAGCTTCTTCTCAAGGGGATGAGGAGAAATATGTGGGCTGGACTTATAGGAGCTCATTTCTCTTCTCAGATGGATGGAGAGAGGGAAGATAAACTTTTCTAGCTGAGATGGGATGGGGAAATAGGGGAGTGACTCAAGTATAGAATGAAATCATGATACAGTGAATTTGGAGTCTGAGGATCTAGATTTGATTCCTTCTTCTGTCATTTCATTGTCACCTTAAACAAGTAACTTAATCTCTCCTGGTCTCAGTTTCCTCATTTGTAAAATGACAAAGTTCGATTGGAGCAATGGTGTCAAGTTCACATGGAAACAGGGATCAATAATCTGCACATAAGGATCCCTGTTGGATAAATACTAACTTACAGTTTTAAACTGTAACATTATGTATGTTTTATTGTATTTTTACATATTTCGTTAAATATTTGCCAATTACATGTTAATCTTGTTTGAACCCCACTCAGGAGATGCAGCTCCTGGACTCCATGTTTGCCACCTTTGGACCAGATATCTAAATGACTCACTCCTGCCTTAAGTCTCTCTCTCTTCTCACTGCTGTCCTTTCTCCACATTTTGGCTTTTTTTAAGCACACTTGTCTACTCAATAAACTGTCCTGCCTCCCCACTGCTGTTAAGATAAAATCAAACTCCTTTGTTTGGCTTCTAAAGCCCTTGACCTGGCCCCAACTTATCTGTTCAGCCTTGTTTTCTATTTCTCTTCTTACACCCTACTTGTGGTTTATTCAGACTGACATGTCTGTTTTCTTCATATGTGGCCCCATCTCTCATCTCTGTGACTTTGCACTGATCACCTTCCATGCCTAAAATATATTCCCTTCTTCACCTCTACCTCATAGAATCCTTCTTTTCCTTGAAGACACAGGTCTAGAATCATTTTCTAAATAAAATCTTTACTGATTCCCCATTTGGACAACTTTAAACGACCCCTTTCCCTAACTACCTTGTATTATTTAATCACCTGGCAATCACTTTGTATTTTTTATCTTTATATTATGCTGTATGTATACACTTACATTTCAATATATATAGATGTACATATATCTATTTGTATGTGTATTTTAAATATATAACCACTTCAGAGTTTTTGTTTTTTATATCTCAAGTGACTAGCACAGTGTCTGGCACATAGTAGGCATTTAAAAGTTTGCCAATTGATTATCTAATTGACCTCTAGGGTCCCTTCTAGCTTTAAATCTGATCTCCCCTGCAATTATCTTCTATATCCAGGGCTTGAATTGAAAAGCAGAAGTTGAAGAACTATGCAAATCCAAAGCATCTTGAAACCTAACTTTCACCTCCTTCCTCTCCTCTCTGGGGGCAGGTAATGATGCTCAGAGGAGATGTGTGTGTGTGTGTGTGTGTGTGTGTGTGTGTAATGGGGCACGGTGGGCTCGGTAATTCTTTCCTAATTTACCTTGATTTCTATTTCTCTCCTACTTAAGGTTCCACGTATTCAGGAAGGCCTGAAGCACGAGGTTACCCTCTCCTAGAGTTTGGGGTCGGGAGGGGGTACATGTTGGGGAGACCTCCTGTTTCCTTGGCAACTCCCTCTCAGTCTTGCGCTAGTTTAATGCAGTTTGAATTCTACGCAAACTCGGTGGGGCTCGCTAGTCATTTTTCCTTGCCCCCTCATCCCCTCCCAGACGAGAGCCAATATTGGGTGACTGGCAGAAGGTCCCTGCCACGCCGTACGCTGGTCAGCTCCTGGCCAGATGCGCACGAAGGTGATGGGCGCTGGCAGGAGAGTGGAGAGCAGCGCTCAGGAAGGGAGAACGCGGGTGGTGGGGGGGGATGTCAATTTCACCCATGCGAGGCTGGGAGCAAGGTGCTCCCCACTGCAGGGTCGGAGCCCCCCGCATTAAGTAAGCCCCGCGCATTCTGCCTGCCTTTTCAAAGACGCCTTTAGAAATGTAAGAGGGTGAGAAGAGGAACACAAACGAAAGGCAGTTTTATGAGAAAATGCAGATAAAGAGCCAGGCGGCAGAGCCATATGTTCCCCGTAATCTCCAAAGCCCTGACTTCAATTAGAGCCTCCCCTGAGTTCTAATGCCCAATCCTAAGTAAACACGCTGCTCTCAAAGAGGAACTCGGTTTCCAATTAAAAGTGTACTAACATTTCTCCTTTCCTTAATTCCCCCCCGAACCAAAGAATTTCTTCATCTCCAGCCCGGGGAGAATGGAGTCCTTGGGTTTGTTTTCTCTCCCTCTCTGTCTGTCCCTGGCTCTTGGTCCCCTCCGGAGCCCCGCGGGTCGCCCCGAGGTCACAGCCACAGCCGGCTCTCCGAAGCCTGGCCCGCCCGCTCCCCCCGTCCTTCCCTGGGCCGCCGCTTTCCCATGTTACGTCAGGCGGGGCTGCCAGACTAATTCCTACCTTGTTCGTGGAGGACTGGCGAGGCAGAGTTAATTAAAAGTAATACCGCGTTAAATCCGCCCCGGCTTTCTTAACTGGAGAGGAGCTGGGCCCTAGTGGAGAGGAGGGGGGGAGAGAGAAAGCCCCATCAAGCTTTCCTGGAGCAGGTGTTTGGACATGAGGGGTTGGGGGAGCAGGAGCTTGGTTGGTGGTTTGGGGAGAGCCCCTATAACTTGAACCCTCATGTGTCTTCCTGCCACCCTGCTTCCTTCCATCTGCCATTCTGCGTGCTACCCAGGCAAGGGTTGGGTGGGTTTTTGCTGTTCTTTTTTCCATTCCTGAATATCTGGTGCCTGGTGGCCTCAGAGCTGGGATCTTCGGGACCGTCCGAGGTTCTCCAAGATAGTTTGCAGGGGCTTTTATTCGCTGGAAAGGTTTTCTCCCTCTGCCACCTTGCCCCACGACCCCATCGGCAGAATTTAGATTTAGAAGGGGGGCCCACTAGGGATGAGGCCACAATGTATGCACCCCTGTTCGTGATGAAACGGCGTGGATGAGCTGAACCTAAATCACACTGACATTTAATTTCTGCTTTGGGGTCTGTTCCTTTGCAAAAGGGGAGTAGTTGAAAGGAGCAGCCCTAAATGAGATAAATATATGTGAAACATTTTGCAGACTGTAAATTGCTATAAATGTCAATTGCTGTTGATATTTAGCCAGGTTTCAGAGGGAAGGAAAAGGCTGATAAATTCATTTTTGTTTTCCCTAACCAAAAGGGAATATAGAATTGGGCAGTTATCAAGACTTGGAGGACAGGACCCTACAGGATAATTTAAGTGAAGTATGTTTTCCTCTTTCCTATCTAAATGATTGCTTCTTTGCATAAGCAGTGAAGACCAGGCCTCTCAATGTATTCTCACTAATTTTTTCCCCTGTCTGGTTGCTTTCAATCAGGTGACTCAGAGGGCTCAAATTAAGGTAGGGAGCCACCATTTCATGTCCTTTCTGCCTGATGACAGTAGAAACAAGTCAGTAAGATTCAGTAGATGCAGTTAGGCACAATTTATAAAGACTGCTGCATAAGTAAATAGCAATTCTGAATGCTTTGTCGACTGAGCAGTGTTAAAACAAATGAATGGAATCTTTCAGCTCTTCAGATCTCATCTTGGTGTGGGTAAACCGAGCCTGTCTTAGGCACCAAAGTGTTAAGACCTTGATGCTTCACCTTTTTCAATTAAGTTCCCTTCCCCAAAACTGAAACCATACACATATCATTTCAGTCTTCTGTCAACCTAACCTCCATCATATTATGTAGATAGATAAACATCCACACATCCACACACACCATCCCACCAAGTAACTACCATGGTGACCACTACTTTCTTTTAATCCATGATAGTTAAGCAATTACTATACTTCTAGCCCTACTAACAGAAGTATTGTGGGGGTTATATAAAAATACAGAACATAATACATGAGTTCAAGGAGATAGTGTCTAGTTAGAAAAATAATACTATTCTATGCAAGGATCAAAAACATTACAAGATACTAAATATAAATTCAGATAAACTACAAATTCCTGTTTACGGATTTAAAGCCTTTAACAAATTAATCCTTGATATTTTTTAAACTTCTTATGCATTATTTCCTTCCATGCACCCAGGGGTCCAGCAATGTTCGTCTCCTTCATGTTCTTCACACACAACTTTCTCCCATTTCTTTGTCTTTGCTTTTGCCTTTCCTTGTGCCTGGAATCCCCTCCCACCTTACCTGTACCTCTCGTAGTTTCTAGTTTCCTTCAAGAGTCAGTTTCAGGTCTTTCCCATTTTCCCTTGGCTGATAATGCCATCTCCTATGATGCTACTCTGTATTTATTTAGCATGTATCTTCTACCTAAGTCTGTGTTTACTTTATATGTATGTTGTATATACATATATATGAGCATACTACCTCTGTCCATTGAAATATAAAGTTCCTTGACAGTAGGAGCAGTTTCACCTAATAAATGCTTTTTAATGGGTCATATTCTATGTTGCATGGCATGCATTATATAGCCAGTGATTTGAATGATACAGTGTTTAGACATTGGAGAAATTAGTGAAAGCTAGAATAGTCAGGAGAGTGTTCATACAATAGGCATGCCTTAATCTGGAAGCTTCTAATCTACTGGTCACAAACAGGCAAAGCCAGTGTGTTAGAAATAGGAACCAGAAGCTTTCGGACGGGCATGATGACCTAAAGGTTTTTACTAGATGCCTGAAGTCTGGCATCTAATTCTGGTTCTGCCACTAATTCTCTCTTTGACCTTGGGAAAGTCCTCAGTTTCTGTATTTGTAAAAAGATGGAATTAAAACATGTGATTTCCAAGGCTTTGTTTAATTTTATGTAATCTGGTAAGTTATGATATGTCAAGGACACCTTCACAATATACTGAAGTGTCCCCACACTCATGCTAGGTTATTTGACAAAGATGCAGGGATGCCACAGCTGGCATCATCTGGTGTAACAGCTGTGGTGTGAAGAAGAGCAATGAGGTCACCAAATATGATTTCTGCAAAAGGTTAGAGACAAAAGAGAAGGAGACAGTCCTAGGAAAGGACTTGGGTTTTGTTTGTGTCTCTGTGTGGTTTCATTTTTACCTTCTTTCATACGGTTTTCAAACAAGGTTCTCCTACTTTGAAAAACTCCACCTCCTGGCAGGATAGGTCAGTTCTCCCAAAACAGATCAGGCAGGGATCTGGGATTTCAGCCTATCAGGACAAATGTCTGGGGATATCCAGACATAACCAGAGCTGCTGTAGATTCCATTATGTCCCCTCTACTTAATAAGGCAGGAAATCAAGCTAATGCATTTTATAAAGATATTCGATAATAAGTGATAATACAGGAGGTTTATTCTTCAAATTGATGCTTCCACTATAATGAGAACAAAGAAGGGTTGGTGTCATGTGTGTACCATTACAGGAAAGTGGGAGCACCTTTGAGTAAGGTGCTCTGTTCTGAAACCATATACTGAGGACTATTTATAGTGAAGTGTGACCATCTAGTGAAAAGCCTCATTTTACAGACAGTGACAAATGGCTTTGAAAATTGAAATGACTTATCCACAGTCACATAGTAATTAGTAGCAGAGTCAACACTAAACCCCTTTCACAGATCAGCCATCTTCCTTCCTTTCTAGTGTTTTGTTGTTAGTATAAATAATACTACCTTTCTAATACCTTATTTTTTTTTGGAGGCGGATGGCAAGGCAGTTGGGGTTAGGTGACTTGGTCAAGATCACACAGTTAGTATCTGAGGCCGAATTTCAACTCAGGTCCTCTTGACTCCAGGGCCAGTGTTCTATTCGTTGCTTGACCTAGCTGCCGCTCTAGTATCTTATTAATAGGAATAACATGTATGTTGATGACATGGCCCAGTGGACAGAATGTTAAGGGTCAGAAATACTTGACTCTGAAGCCTGCTCCTGACATTGACCATATACATAAGATCCCCTCCTTTGCCTGTATAGTGGACTGCCCACAGAACTAGGAAAAGTAAAGATTGGGAAATAGGGGTGACATCTGAGGAGCTTAGTATATCAGGGGAAGCTTGCTATTTTTATTCTGCAGTAAAGCAAATGAAATGTATACTTCTTTTCTCTTTTCTATTTCTGCTGGTTCAAGGCCTAATTCAAATATGATGTCTTTCTTGATCAACCTCCTCCCTAAATATTTTTGATTATATGAATCTCCTTTTTCTGAATTTCTTATGCCACTATTCTTGAATCTATTTTTGGTTACTTGCTCATGCCTTAATTCCCTAATCAAATCATCAGCTCTCTGAATTTATAAATAAGACCATGTTTTACTTATCTTTGTATCTCCCTCAGTGCCTAAACATAGTAAGTACTTGAGAAATCTTTATTGAATTAAAAGAATTATTAATCTGATCTCAGCAGGATTCCACTAGAACAGCAGCTTTTCAGTTAATTCTGTACAATACTACAACACCTTTAATTGATTTAATGAAAATAATCAAACTTCTAAAATCTATACTCCCGAGACAATTATTTGGATTATTTATCACCCATCTTGTTGAGGTGTCATGTAGATACAATGTGAGGGAGATTTTTGGATATTCATGAATGGGTTTTAATATACTGAAACTAGTAATTATTTACTGGCTGGAGAAGAAAAGATGAATGAGTGTATGGATTAAATGACCTTTATATATTCTGCCTAAGTGGTTGAGGTTACAGTATCATACATCTCTTGAGATGCCTATAATTCAAATATTTCAAGACCTTTTAGCAATTTGATTAAGATGAATCAAGTGTCTAAAGTAGAGCTTCATTTTTCTGGTCATTGGACATGAATCAATTTCTAGCCAAGTTACTTGAATGAAGACTATTCTGTAGTTTTCCCTAGCCTAGATGAAACACAGTTGCCTATCACTTAAAAGAAACATCTTCTATCTGGAAGGAAACTTGGAGACCATTGAGTGAAGAGCCTCATTTTACAGATAATGAAAAAGGTCCCAGAGAGCTGATTTGTCCACAATCACATAGCAATCTGTGGCATGGTTGGATTAGAACCTGTATCATAGGACTAGATCAGCCACCTTCTCACTATATCACACTACCTTTCTAGCATTTTGTTATTGGTACAAATAACAGCTATGTAGGCAACAAACCCAGTGGATGGAATTCTGGATGTAAGCATCAGAAAGACTTGACTTTGAAACTTTCTTCTGATGTTCACCAGCTATATGACAATTGGCAAGTCACATAACTTCTCCAAACCCTAGTTTCTTTATATGTAGACTTGAAATAATACTCTTCATCATACCTAACTCACAGGGTTATGCAATGCTTAAATAATAAATGTATAAGGCCACTTTGTATGTAAAGTATTCTAAAAATCCTAAATATCGGCTATCATTATTGTCATATACTGAGATTGGAAGCAAATTGAATGAATGAGAAGGCATTTATTAAATACTTAAGTGCAAAGTACTGCACAAAATACTGGGACATGCTTAGACATGCAAGATATTTCATGTTCTCATGGAACTCACATTCTAATAGGGTAGATGAGACATCTCAAAAGTTTTAGGTGAAGAGCAGATGGAAAGACCCTATGGTCCTTAGAGCAAATCACTAAAGCAGATGGTGTAAGAGTTGGGCCTAATGCCAGTCTTCAATTCAAGTTCATTGTTGGGATGGAACGAGACACTCATGAGTCACTGAGCAGTTAACAAAAGAAAGTTTACTTAGCTCTAACACAGCAAGAATATGCAAAAAAGGATACAGTGACACTTAGATTCTTTTAATGTGGCCCCCTCTATGGAAATGTGTTTGGCCATCAGGCTGGATAAAGTGAAGAATATGGTGAATTGCATGATCTTCAGAAAACCACCCAGCCAGAGGGAGTCAACCTCTGTGTAGCTGGAACATTGTAAACCCTTAAAATGACCAGTAACCTGCTATAGGGAAGCTGGCACTTCTTAGGGCAGCTTTATCTCTTTTTATGAATAGCTAGTCTCTATTGTAGGAGAGAGAGAGAGAGAGAGAGAGAGAGAGAGAGAGAGAGAGAGAGAGGAGGGGTCTGAGCCTGCCCCACGTTAGGGGCAAGAGCAAAGAATCTTCCAGGGAAATCAGGTCCTGGGTATGTCTTTGTCTTCCTTTAGGGAAAACTAATCCCTCTAGCAGGAAGGAAAAAAGAGATGGAGACCCAACCCATACTGGGAGGAAATGCTGGTAGATAATAGTCCTACCACAGATGGTTATACATTTTCCTTGGTGTCATTTTCATTGATAAAACATGTCAGTTTCTGATGGTGAATCATTTGACAAAACTAAGAACTTTGGGAACTATTTTCCTCTGATTCTTCAATAGCTGACTGCCAAGGAGACAAGGGATATAGCATCCATCCATAGAGGCAGTTACCTGGGTACATCTTCAAAAGAGTTACCCATCCTTTGGATAATGACTATGAGGAATGGAACAAAAGTGGGTTAGAGGTCTGAGAGTGCTTTGTAATGGGTATTTTAGTTTTTTAACTCCCTAAATCCTACATGGGTATGTTTGAAAGAGTTTTATCATTGAATTAAATCAAGAGATCTCTTGCCTTCTCTACTTTACTCTAGCCTTAAGTTCTAAAATGTTCTTCCCAGTCCACCAGGCTCTGACCATGGTGCTGAATGCATGTACATTATTAGCATTACTCTTCAAGCCTTTCTCTCACCTCTAGGATAACATTTCTTCAAATATTTAAAGCCTAATTATTGAGGATGAAGTGGGAGGGAAAGAGAACAAAACTATTAATTCTTACTATTTATGGTTGTCTAATTTCTACTCTGATGTGAACTTTATGCAGTTTGGATATATTCCATTCTATAAGACTTAGGAGACACAGAAGTATCAAAAAATTTAATTGGTGACATCTAAGTAAACTCTCATGAAGTGTATTAAACAAGATTTAATCCAATTTTAAAAACTAAATTCCCAGAGAGAGGTAGCTTGAGCTGTCTGAAATGTCATTTTTCAAAGATGTCCTTCATCTGTACATGTATGGTGACAATGAAGACCACACAAAGGAACTGTAAAGGAAGCAGTGATGATGTTACAGATAGCAATCATAGAATATCAGAGCTGAAAGGGACCTTGAAAATCACCTAGCTACTCCCCTTATGTTACACATGAGGAAAATGAAACCTAAAGAGGTTCTAAATGGAATACATTGGATTAGAACCTAGGTTTTATGGCTACATGACCATCATTTTTCCTTTATGCCATGTGTCATGAAAGAGAAAATAAATCATCTGGGTAAACTCATAGAAACGGTAGCTTTTTTCCTGAGATTGGTTTTGGTTTAGGAGCTGAGTAGTTTAGAGTATATTTATCACCTAATTCTTCCTCTAGAATATATGGCTATCAGTTACTTTGAAAATATGAGGTGGAATATGGTGCTTAGGTGGTGTTCACCACTGCCCCATAGTAATATTATAGAACCACCCGCCTGTGGAGGTTGGGTTATTTTAATAGGATCTATGATATCACTGATATGGGTAGTCCCTCTCCTGATTCAGATACCAAGCCATATCATAAGGTTTTAGTTGGAAGAGACCTCATGGACATCTAGTCCATCCTTCCCCACCCCTATCCCCCAGTTCAAATATATATATTACTGAAGCCCAGTGATATTGTGTGTTTTGACCAAAGTTGCATAGATAAAAAGCATCATAAGTGGAATCTGAATCCAGGCTCCTTGTCTCCAAAATCAGGACTCTTTTGACTGGATTGCACTTCTTCCTCTTTTTCTAATTTTACAGATGAAGAAACTGAGACTCAGAGAAGTAATACAACTTTCTCATGTTCATAAAGCTAGCAAGTGGCAGTACAATATCCAATTATGTCTCTGTTACCCTGCACTCTTGCTAAATGTTCAGTCTACTCCTTCTCTGGTTATATCTGTCCTCAGTGATGTCTTTTATGTCTTATGGGCAAGATATCAAATACAATAACACTCCCTAGTAACCCTTCTGTTTTCTTTTGGATCACTTAAAACTTTGACTCTTCCAAGTCTACCAGAAAAAACTCTCGCACACTGTGGTCATTGCTGTGCACAAAGTTCTCCTGGTTCTGCTCCTTTCACTCAGCATCAGATCATATAAGTCCTTCCAGGCCTCCCTGAAGTCTTCTTGTTCATCGTTTCTTATGG
>JAQQSK010003403.1:0-11013 GCA_028658325.1 Potorous gilbertii
AGTCATTGGCCTCCATCTGTTCCATTCTAATTTTGAGAGAACTATTTTCTTCAGTGAGCTTTTGCACCTCTTTTTCCACTTGGCTAATTCTGCTTTTGAGAGCATTCTTCTCCTCATTGGCTTTTTGAACCTCTTTTGCCAGTTGAGTTAGCCTATTTTTCAAGGTGTTATTTTCTTCACCATTTTTTTGGGGTCTCCTTTCTCAAGGTATTGACCCATTTTTCATGCTTTTCTTGCATCTCTCTCATTTCTCTTCCCAGTTTTTCCTCCACCTGTCTAACTTGATTTTCAAAATCCTTTTTGAGCTCTTCCATGGCCTGAGCCCATTGCATATCTATTTCAGATGTTTGAGATACAGAGGCCTTGACTCTTCCTCATCAGAGAGGAAGGGCAGAAACATCTTGTCACCAGGAAAGTAACCTTCTATGGTCTTATTTTTTTTCCCCTTTTCTGGGCATTTTCCCAGCCAGTTACTTGACTTCTGAGATTCATCTCCACCCCCACCTATATCTGCCCAGCTAGTGTTTGGGGTCTGAGATTCAAATGTTGGTCCTCAGGCTCAGGGCTTTTGGTGGCAGGCCTGGCTGCTATTCAATGGGAGCTTAAGGTCTGGTGCTCAGGTGAGGGTAAGGCCGCCTTCCTGGCTCAGTTCCCTCAGGGGGTTTATGAAGAGCCCTTCACTAATGGACCCCAGCTCCTGCCTGCTCTGGGAGCCTCTGGTCACCCACTGCCTCTGCTGTTGCCTCCCAAAGGGGCCCGAGTCATGGAGACACCCCGCTCCCCTCTCAGCCAGTCCAAATGTCTTTCTCACTGACCTGTGCATCTGTGGGTGGAAGGACCTCCGCAGCCACCAGAGATTCCATCCCTGAAGCCTGCTCGGATCTGTTCCTCCTCTCAGTGCCAGGTGGCCAGGGCAGGGCTGGGCTCTGCTTCCACCTGGTGCACGATGGACCTTTGGGATCAATTTTTCAGGTCTCTCTGGAAGGGAAATCTCCTTCACCCCATTGCTGCGTGGCTTCCACTGTTCTCAAAATTTTTGGGAGTTCTTTTTATAGGTAATTATGGGCTGTGGGTTTGGAGCTAGCATATTTCTACTCCGCCATCTTAGCTCCTCCCCTCCTGGATCTATTTTCCAGGTGAGTTGTTTTTCCAATGAGATATTTCACATTGTCTGGTATTTTTTTCCATTCTTTTGGTTTTGTTTTATAATTTCTTGATTTTTCATAAAGTCATTAACTTCCATCTGCTCTGTTCTAATTTTTAAGGAATTATTTTCTTCAGTGAGGTTTTTGGGCCTCCTTTTTCATTTGACCACCTCTGCTGTTTAAGGCATTCTTCTCCTCATTGACAATTTTGGATCTCTTTTGCCTTTTGAGTTAGTCTATTTTATGAGGTATTATTTTCTTAAGCATTTTTGGGACCCTTTTAGCAAGCAATTGACTCATTTTTCATGATTTTCTTGCATCACTCTCGTTTGTCTTTCCAATTTTTCCTCTACTTCTCTTATTTGATTTTCAAAATTCTTTTAGAGTTCTTCCATGGCCTAAAATGAATTCATGTTTTTCTTGGAGACTTTGGATGCAAGAGGTTTGACTGTTGTCTTTTTATGTTTGTATATTTTGGCCTTCCTTGTCACCAAAGTAAGATTCTATAGTCTGATTTTTTTCTGGCTTTTGCTCATTTCCCCAGCCATTTATTTGACTTGAGCTCTTTATCAAGGTAGTTCTCTGCTTCCAGTGGGGTGGGAAAGGTGTATCATCAGCTACTTGATAACTCCCACACACACAATCTGTGGACCTACAGCTCCAGAAACAGCCTCTTGCACCTCCCCTGCTGCTGCTGCGGCTGCCTCAATTCCCTCCACCTGCTACCCCACCCTGGGGCTTGGGATAATCCACTCTAGTCTCTTACACAGGTCCAACAGGTTTTTTCCAGTGATCTTCCAATTTTCCTCAGGGTTTTGGGGTCATGAAGTCTGGAAACCACCACAGGTGCCAGAAATTTAGTTCCCCTGAAGCCTACACAGGTCCAGTCTGTGCTGGCTTGGCCCAAGTTGGATTGCATTCTGTTCCCAGTATGCCACAAAAGATACTTCTTATCAACCTTCCAGGCTGTCTTGGGCTGTAGATTTGCTTCACTCGATCATTCTGTGAGTTCTGCAGCTCCAAAAAAAATTTTACAGTCATTTTTTTATAGGTATTTGACTGGATTTGGAGGGAGAGCTCTGGAAATTCCTGCTTTTATTTAGCCATCTTGACTCCACCTCCATCACTAATTTTTTAATTCCAACTGTAAGGCTTTACATTTATCCCAGGTGAATTTCATATGATTGGGTCTGTTACGGTCTATTTGAAACCCAAGTTCCAAACATATCAAAATATTAATAACTGTTCCTTGAGTCCAAGTATCAAACTATTTCAAACACATCAAAAGAATATTGGTTCACTTAAAGTTTTCCTCCCTCAGAAAGTCATCTGCCATTTGACGTACCTACATAGCTTGCCCTTGGAAGGTCTGATTCTTCCAATAACAATTAGAGGGTTAGCTGGTTCAAATGACCATTTCTACTACCATAGAGTATCTTTTTTCCTTCCTTTCTTTCTTCTTCCTTTCCTACCTTCTTTTCTTTTTTTTCTCTTGAAAATTGCTAGATTCATCAGTCTTAAAAAGAATCAGGAATGAATTAGGTTCTATTTTACCTGGGTCCAGGAAATTGAAGACTGAAGATGTTGATTTGCTATTGAATAATGTACTTAATTATATGAGTTTTTCTTTGAGTCCATGTGCATGCCATGATGTGACACAACTCTAACTACTATTTGTGAGGGTAGATCTGACTTCTCATGGGACTAGACATATAACCCCATGTGTCCACATGGAAACATTGAGACACAACCCAGACTACTTGAGTGCAGCCAAATAAGATTACTAGAATGGTCACCATATTGACCCAATATCAAACTGTTACTGTCTAAATTTTGCCTTTTACTTGTATTGTCTTGAAACTTGTTCCTGTTTTATGTATACCATCCCTCACATATGGCCTTTCAAGTTCCATGGTTCATCTGCTCATTTTGATCCTTTATTATTTGGAAGATTCTCCTTTGCTGCTTCCTTTCTCTCATACACTAACTCTTTAAATATGGATGGGCTCAAGTTGCACCTGCTCAATTGCATCCCTTGACAGATGCCAAGATTGATGATTGGTCTGCCCCGGCTAGGCCACAGGAAATGGTACCACCACTATATTGAAGTAACTATGAATATAACATGGTGCACACTCCCAAGTATCCACAAAGATGTCAGACAAAAGGAATAAGAAGAATTTGGAAGGTGATGGGATGGGTGATAGGATAAAGCAAATTGAAGCGCACTGTGAGTTATTTCTATTTCCTTGTATGTAAAGGAAAGTTTATGCATAATTTTATTGTTGTGTTGTTGATAGTGATAATGGTGATGATGATGACGATATGGTGGTGGTGGTGGTAGTGGTTGATATTGCCCTTCCAGCTTTATAACACAGAAAGTAAATGGTAGTGATAGCTGAGACATTTTGAGGGAAGATTAAGAAATGTGAGAGGGAAGAAGTAGAACATAATACAAATTTCACAAACCTATACAGAAATTTTCTCATAAGTCTGTTGATTCTTTCAAAAATATAATCAAAAATGTTATAGAGATTATATACATACACATATACATTCACATCTACATCCACATCCAATGCACCTACACATGCAGGGTTCCCCACTTGTAGAGTTAGTCTCACCTTTGCCTCGTTGGTAAAGAGGTGGCAGACTACCAAAAACAGTTGGGGATTCCACAAAGAGAGGAGGGAAAGATAGCCAGAGCATGGTTGTGTCCCCTGATGGCACAGGCCAGCAGAAGACTATTGAAAAAATGAAAATACATGGGGAGGAAGCACCCAGCTTATGTTTACCCCCTGGGACAGAGCCCCATGTTAGCTTTAGTTGTGCATGAGTGCCAGGAAGGACAGAGACCATTCACCAAAATTGAAGGGGGTCTGTATACTATAATGAAAAAACCAAGATAGAAAGCTAGGTGAGCTAGTGTTTTCTGCCTTCTTAGCAGCCAATTTGGATAACAGCATGGCTGATCTGATTGATTGAATCATTTAAGACTGCTGGGGGGGAAAGGATTAAAAATGGTCAATCTGTTGACTGCCTATGGACACAGTCACAGTTGTTTTGTGACCTTGGCAAGTACCTGCCTCTTTACCCCCATCTGAAAAATAGTAATAAATCATGTCAAATCACGACATCCCTGTGTGAAGTTTCACACTATTTAGAGTTATAATGTGTACCTTTATAGGAAGGGAATAAATAGGATGAATTTAAATTATGGGAAGGCAATAAGTGGTGAAACAGAACTAGCCCTGGACTTCAGAATCCAAAGACCTGGGTTTGAGTCCTACCTCTGACTTAGTAGTCAGGTGAGCCAGGGTAAGGCATTTTCACCTCTCGGGCCTCAGTTTCCTCACTTGTAAAAGAGATATAATAATACTTGTACTACTTAAGTCTGAGGACTATGGAATGAAAAGCACTTTTTAGACCTTATAGCATCCTTGACATGAGTTGCTGTTGATTGTGAAAAGGACAGAAGTTGTCTGAATGGTTGCACCACTATAGCTATCAAAGGCTATACATATGTAGCAATTTACAGTTTGCAATATGTGTACATGTATGTATATATATATTTGTATGTATAGATTATATTATATATTTATTATATTATAATATATTTAATATATGTTATATACAACATGTACATTATATATTCTATGAACTTACAAATATAGTTTATATATTCTATGTCTATACGTACATAGGTATTCTCACTTAATCTTAGGATTTTTGAGGTAAATGCTCTTATCCCTATTTTCATATGAGGAAACTAACTTATAAAGGATAAAATACATATCTAGTATCACACACACAGTAGGTATCTAAGGTGATACTCAAACCTAAATCTTCCTTATACCATGTTCATCTACTTGGCCACGCTGTAACTCCCATTTGAGAAATGGTACAGAGATTTCTTCCTAATCTCCGGGGATCCCAGTTCTTCTCTAGGGTGTACGGAATATCCATATCATACTCTTCTCATCTCTCCTCTATGCCCTTTTAAACTTCTGGATACGCTAGTATAGGAGCATGGCTCTGTTTGTTCCAAGGTTCGGGCAAACGCGTAGTTGGCCATCTCCAGGGAGGGTGGCACTGAAAATATTCCTATAAATTCCCCAGCTTCCATTAAAGGAGCACTCTTCTTAAATGCCTTCCTTGTAAGACCTGCCTGCCCTACTCTGAACCATTAGTGGGAACAGTACGTTAATAAGGAGGGACTGTGGTATCTCTAGGAGAGGTTGACCTCCTTCAGCGGAAGCAGGGCACCCATTATAATGCAATGATAAATCACAAGCTTCCATTATTCCTCCAGCAGGCTCTTCTTTGCATGCATAAACATACTGGGGAGCAGAAGAGAAAGCAGGCGACAGACAGACAGAATGATGGAAAGGAAAGAGATAGGCAGACACATAGGGGAGCTTGGAGAGGGATTTAAAATAAGCATATACATATATATGCATATGGTGAAACTCCAGCATAACCTTGTGAAGAGAATGTCCCATAGGAAAATATCATGCACGGGTTATTAGTTACATGGGCATCATGCTGGGAATTTCAAATACAAGTGATGTATATGGGAGAACATTATAGACGTGTTTCGCTGTATTTATTTTTATGGCACTCTTCTCTATAGCTGCAGGGTGTCTCAAAGCACATTCAAAGACAAACAAAATAAAACATAGATATGAGTAATCAGAAAAATTCACTAACTGACCCCATTACCAATGCTACACTGTCCTTTTTTCCAAATGGACTACAATTTACACCTCTGTTTCATTCTCTGTCAGACTCCCTGAAGAGTGGTGGGAGGTGAAGGGTTAAGAAACAGGCCAAAGGGCTGAGTTGGGACAGAACCCTTCCAGGAAGAAAGGATTTACTAAGTGCAGCTCTGCTAAGTGTCAAGCTTTGTGCCTTATAAGTGCTTTACCAACATCACCTCATTTGATCCTCCTGACCTTTTGTTATAGGTGCTATTGCTATCCTCATCACATAGTTGAGGAAACTGAGGCAAATAAATTTATCCAGGGTCACTGTTGTTATTTTTCAGTTGTTCTCAGGTCATGTCTGATTCAGGGTTTTCTTGGCAGAGATACTGGAGTGGTTTGCTATTTCCTTTTCCAGCTCATTTTACAGATGAGGAAACTGAGACAAACAGGGTTAAGTGACATACCCAGGGTCACACAGCTAGCAATGGATAAGACTATTTTTGAACTCAGGAAGACGAGTCTTTCTGACTCCAGGCCTGGCACTCTATCCAGTGCCACCTGAGGTCACGGAGCTATTAAGTGTCTGAGGATCAATTTGAATTCAGATCTTCTGGACTCAAGACCCAATGATGGATCTACCGTACCACCCAGTTGCTTCTGCAGGTAAGGGTAAATCTGGATGCAGAGAAAGAGAGAATGAAGGAAAGGAGTGAAGTAGAGGAAACTTCAAAGCAAAAGGAGTATACAGGAATAACAATTAGAAGAGAAGCCTTGAGATGGGGCTTGAACCCAACCAAAATGTCTATAGAATGAGGGTTGGAAAACCTATTAATAATAAGGAAATCAGAAGACAAGACAGAGGTCAGTGATACACAATGAGAGTCACAAATGTTCCTTTTTAACTGGTCTGTAGAACAAAAAGAGAAAGGAGTTATCTCTAATTAGAAAGAATCAGTTTAGACCAGAGTTAGTCTTAGAAAAATCTTACCAGGCCAGAAGGTAGTGTAAGGAACTTTACTGATAGAACTAGAAATAAGTCAGTACGGGAGCATGGTCTGAAGTCATGAGGTCATGACTACTCTCTCATTCTATTGACAAATTAACACAAAGTAGACTGAACTAAAGACTGTTTGGGAATATTGAGGTCTGTGGAAGAAAGCTAAGGTTATTAAATGAACAAGTGAATGTAGCAAGGGAGGAGGAAAGAGTCCTCTAGGTGATAACTGCAGAGGGGTGTCTTGTTCCGTTTCTCTGATGTTCTAGGAAATGCCTTCTTATGCTAGAGGAAGTGTTAGGGACCAGGTTTATTGTAGGATAAGATCTGGGCCTTTTTAGGCTTCCCTTTGATAGATAGTAGGGACACGCTGGTCACACCTCCCCCTTTATTCCCCTAAAAGATAATCACCTAGCCTAGACTCCGAGTATGGGACAACCTTCATCTGGTGATATTGTCACCTGCTCTCCTTTCCTGATGGCTTTAGTTGCTTGTACCTTCCACCTCTCACTGCTTAGTTTCTATCTATTCATAAGTTGTGAAGATAAGAAGGAAGGAAGGAAGGAAGGAAAGAAGGGAGGAAGAAAGGAAGGGAGGGGGGAAGGAGGAAGAGAAAAGAGATGTTAGAGTTCACATTTGGCAGTTCCACTGATGGCAGTTTATAAAAGAAATCATGGAAGTTCTAGCTCATTTTCTACCTTTTTTTTTTAATTGCTCTCTTTTTTAGTTGAAGGTGAAAGCTGGAGATGTTAGCTTCAAAATGGTAGATTTTGTCTTTGTATCCCCAATGCCTAGCCTAGGGTTTTGCTTATAGCAGTGAGTTAACAAATGCTTATTGAATGGGTGATTGAGGAGATTTCTGACCGTTTCCTAAAGTGGTTGAGCTGATAAGGGAACAGAAAAAAGACAGGAGAGAAGAAGAGGATACAGTTTTGGTCAGGGTGTCTTGTACACTTTAGGAACTTGGGGAAAAAATTGAATTGAATAAAACTGAATTGAGTTGGTGGACAGATATCATCTAATTCGATCATGTGGCTTGATGGTAAATTATCCATTAAATCTCTTAACCTGTGAAATGTGGACTTCCTGTCTACTTTTGCTTCAATGTGGGGTTTAAGTAAA
The DNA here is from genome assembly GCA_028658325.1 of Potorous gilbertii. Lineage (NCBI taxonomy): Eukaryota > Metazoa > Chordata > Mammalia > Diprotodontia > Potoroidae > Potorous > Potorous gilbertii. The sequence continues at coordinate 7,968 of JAQQSK010003403.1, forward strand.
CGTCATTCAGGGGCTTGGTCACAGAATGTTTTGCAATGTCGGAAGAGGAGTTTTAGAATCTTACATGTTTAAAAAGATAGGAAAGCTCACTGAGTTGTGGGTCCATAAGGTTCAGAAAGACTTTGTACACACCACCAATATATGTGTCTATTTTTTTCCTATTATGCACCTGAGTGACTCTCATTGAGATTTTTACCTCCAATGTATTGCATCTACTCCATTTTCAGCATGCATCATTTTAGAATTCCATCAGAAAAACCAACAAAGCTCATTTAGCGAAAATTGTTTTATGTAGTCTCCCTCCTTCTCTCCTCCAAGATTGTTTTTTTTTCTTTCTGGTTCCATAGATCCTCTTATGACATTTACAGATATTTTCCTCTTGTTTTAATAGGGATTGGAGGTAGCCTTTCTCGTATAGAGAATGGCAGCATCCTTAGCCTCAACAAAACACTTCTTCCCAGACCACTGACTCATGTTTCTGAATTTTCAAATATTCTCTAGCAGACTTTCCATCAATGACTACTTCATGCTGGCAAAATATTCATATTTATCCATTGCTAATAACCCCACCTTCTCCCCAGCTTTGTTATTAATGTCTATTTCCCTGTGTATCAGTTCAGGAACTCAGCTACTTTAGAGCAATGATTGTCGTCCTTTTTCTGATTTATTAGCTGAGTACTTTCCCTCAAGTGTGCCTTTCTTCTTTAATATATTAGTGAACAGCTCTTTGGCCCCAGCTGTCCAGAGTGTTTTACTGTGTTTGTAGACCATCTCCTCCATAGTGGGTGCTGACTTTGCTTTTCCCATCTTCCATTTTTTGGTTCCACATAAACAAAATTTCTCTAGCTGAATCTATATCCTCCCCCACCACTATCAAAAAAAAAAAAGCCATCCTCAACCATCTCCCTCACTTTGATTCTAAGCAACAGTTTGTACAGCTTTAAGTATATCCCAGTCATAAGGTTTCAGTGAGCAACCTAATATCTGATATCACACCACAGAACAGACATTTCAAACGAGTATCAATCACTATGTATGTTTTTGACCTTGATTCTTATTATACTGAACCCTAAGATTAATACACTGAGATGAACAAATGGTGAGAATCCTCATTATAACACCTTGGTTTATGTGTCCACAGGGCTCCTCCCAGTACCAGATTTCATTACCACCAGGTCCTGTCTTCTGAGACTGGCTAACTTTGTGTGTTTGGGAGGAAACCCTCTCCTCTCTCAGGGCATTATGGGAAAAGTAGAGATTAACCATGTGCCTTATTTAAGGTTAACCTTTCACAGAGAGATAAAAAAAAGTCTATTAAATGTGATGAAAGAATTTAGGATGGTGAAGGGAAAAACACATATGTATGCATATGTGTGTATATGTATATGTATATATGTATGTCTATACACATATAGGTGTGTATGTATATGCATACACACATATGAAGAAGGAGAAACAAAGGGAAAACAAAAATGGTCATCAACACAGAAACACCCTGTAGGAGTATGTTCCCATAATGTGGGGTGAGACTGGAGAAGCTGGAAGCTTAGCCAGAGCAGGACAGCAAGCTTATTGGACTGTGAACTTATTGAGAGCAGATGCTTTCTTTTTCTTAAATCTCTAGTGTTTAGCACTATGCTTGCCACTTAACTGATGCTTAATAAATGCTTGTTAACTTGACTTGAGGAAAAGCAAACAGAGGCGTGATGACTAGATTTGGACCTTTCAGGAAGCCATGAAAGCTTCCCATATAACAAGGTTGGTGGGAAATTCTACCAGCCTTAATTCTCTATATTCTAAACACACACACACACACACACACACACACACACACACACACACACACATTCATATATTACATATATTCTTAATATATAATAAATATTCTACATACTACATATATGTGCATGCATATGTGTGTGAATATATATATATATATATATATATATATATAAACATTATTTTAGACTTACCAAACACCAAAATAAAATTGATTTTATCAAAAGAGAAAGTGAGACCCACCAGAAATGGAGAGTTATGTTAATGGTTAACAGTAGGCTACAAAGATAGAGAGACCACTTGTGCACATTGCTAGGAATCTTGCACCTTTCTCAGAGCTATTTAAAACCATACTCTGTGAGCCAAGGAAACGTGGAGTGTGCACACAGCACATCCCAGAAAGCACAGAGTGTAGCCTGACTTGGAAGGGACTCTAAACAGACTTCAGGAAGCCACTGGCAGCACCAGTTCCAAAATTGCTCAACCCACAAAGAGCTTCAAAGGTCAGTGGGAGGGCCCCTTCACCCAGGAGAGAGGAGTCTTTCCCTAGAACCCCTGGGGGAAATGAGCAGCTGATTTGAATCTTAGCCCCAAGTGACAGCCCTAGGAGATCTCCACCTAAAGCCCATGGAGCAATTGAGCCACTGATCTGAATCACAGTTCTGAGCTCAGCCCCGACAAAGAACTCAAAAGTCAAGTAATTAACTGGGAAAATGCCCAAAAAAGAGAAAAAGAATAAGACAATAGAAGGTTACTTTCTTGGAGAACAGGTATTTTCTTCCATCCTTTCCAATGAGGAGGAACAATTTAGGTCTTCAGAATAAGACCTAAAAGTCAGGGCTTCTGCAGGCAAAACCTCCAAAATAAATGCACAAAAGTGTCAGGCCATGGAAGAGCTCAAAAGGGATTTTGAAAATCAAGAGAGGTGGAGGAAAAATTGGGAAGAGTAGTGAGAACAATGCAAGAAAACCATGAAAAGCAAGTCAACAGCTTGGTAAAGGAGCCCCCCAAAAATGCTGAAGAAATTAACACCTTAAAAAATAGACTAACTCAAATGGAAAAAGAAGTCCAAAAAATCAATGAGGAGAAGAATGCTTTAAAGAGTAAAATTTGCCAAATGGAAAAGGAGGTTCAAAAACTCACTGAAGAAAATTGTTCTTTAAAAATTAGAATGGGACCCATAGAAGTGCATAACTTTATGAGAAACTAAAAAATTCCAAAACAAAACCAAAAGAATGAAAAAATAGAAGATAATGTGAAATATCTC
>JAQQSK010003403.1:11113-94178 GCA_028658325.1 Potorous gilbertii
CTAGACATCATCTTTCATGAAATTATCAAGGTAAACTGCCCTGATATTCTAGAACCAGAGGGTAAAATAAATGTTGAAAGAATCCACTGATCACCTCCTGAAAGAGATCCAAAAAGAGAAACTCCTAGGAATATTATAACTAAATTCCAGAGTTCCTAGGTTGAGGAGAAAATATTACAAGCATCTAGAAAGAAACAATTTGAATATTGTGGAAATACAAGAAGGATAACATAAGATCTAGCATATTTTACATTAAGGGATCAAAGGGCATGGAATATTACATTCCAGAAGTCAAAGGAACTAGGAATAAAACCAAGAATAACCTACCTAGCAAAACTGAGTATATTACTTCAGGGAAAAAATGGTTATTCAATGATATACAGGACTTTCAAGCATTCTTGATGAAAAAGTCAGACCTGAAAAGAAAATTTGACTTGCAAACACAAGAATGAAGAGAAGCATGAAAAAGTAAACAGCAAAGAGAAGTCATAAGGGACTTACTAAAGTTGAACTGTTGACATTCCTACATGGAAAGACAATATTTGTAACTGTTGAAACTTTTCTCAGTATTTGGGTAGTTGGAGGGATTATACAAACACACACACACTCATATAGACAGTACAGGGTGAGTTGATTAAAAAGGGATGATATTTAAAAACAATAAAATTAAGTTGTGAGAGATGAATATATTGGAAGGAGAATGGGAGAAATGGAATGGGGCAAACTATCTCTCATAAAAGAGGAAAGAATAAGCTTTTTCAATGGAGGAGAAAAGGGAGGATGTGAGAGGGAAAAAGTGAAGCTCACTCTCTTCACGTTTGGCTTAAGGAGAAAATAACATGCTCACTCAATTTGATATGAAAATCTATATTATACTACAGGAAAGTAGGGAGAAGGGGACAAGTGGGGTGAGGGGGATGATAGAAGGGAGGGCAAATGGGAGAAGGGAATCATTAGAATAATTGTGGGAAGAATCAAGGTCAAAAAAGAGAATAGAACAAATCAGGGGCAGGATAGGATGGAGGGAAATATAATTAGTCTTATACAACATGACTATCATGGAAGTCTTTTGCAAAACTACACATATATAGCCTATATTGAATTGCTTACCTTCTCAGTGGAGATGGGTGGGGAGGCAGGAAAGGAGAGAAATTGAATTCAAAGTATTAGGAATGAATGTTGAGAACTGTTTTTGCATACAACTGGGAAATATGAAATACAGGTAATAGGGTATAGAAATCTATCTTGCCTTACAAGAAAAGAGAGAAGATGGGGATAAGGGAAGGGAGGGGTGTGATAGAAGGGAGGGCAGATTGAGAGAAGGGATAATCAGAATGTCAGAATGCAAGATGTTATGGGGTGGGGGAGGGGAGAGATGAAGAGAAAATTTGAAATTCAAAATTTTGTGGAAATGAATGTTGAAAACTCAAAATTAATAAATTAACATTTAAAAATTAAAAAATAACATACTTTGCCACTGAGGAATGTTAGTGCCTGATTTGTCACCCTCTTATGCTTGTTCTAAATGCAGTCACCACCCTGCATGTGGGTAGTACTGCCTGACACAGTGTCTGCTGGCATCTGGCTAGAAGATTTGATTCCTGGGCAGTGCTATGAATGATAATAGCCAAGGAGTACTCCTCAATGAGAGTTTTCAAAGCATTTTCCCAAGGTATTAGAATTTCTAGCTACTGGGAAAGGGGATAGAGAATAATTTGATTCTCAAAAAATTTGAGGATACTGCTAAATTGTACAAAATAGAGGCATATCATCAGTTGGGGAGTTGATCCTGGACCCATTCATTATAAGCTTAGTGAAAAGTGAGACTACAAGAAGAGAGAAGTTGGTTTCCTTATGTGCCCATGACAGTAAGTGTTTCTTAGCATAAAGAAAAATTATTAGAACCATTATTTTATAAGGACATCCCTTTGAAATTTGCAGGATGGTATAATTGAACTTTATGAATCTGTAAGAGGTTACTCAGTACAGTCTCCTTCCATCTGGCAGGGCCGTCACTGATATACAAGAAAAGACACTTGAATAAGGAGACTCTGAAGTTGTTGGCAGTCAGTCATTCATGCTACAGTGTCTAAAAAAACATGTCTTGTCAGAAAATAGTGTTTTATGTGTAACCTGCAGGAAAGATTTCCAGCTCTGAGTATAAAAAGAAAAAAACTCTCTCTCTCTCTCTCTCTCTCTCTCTCTCTCTCTCTCTCTCTCTCTCTTTCTCTCTCTCTCTCCTTCTCTCTCTCTTTCTCTCCCTTTCCTTTTCTCCCTCTCTCCTTTTTCTCTACCTCTCTTTTCTCTGTCTCTATGTCCTCTCTTCCATATATACATATATGTGCTTATACATTTATATTCATGCTGCTTTTTCCCTTCCAGCTTGATTTAATTGTTTTTTCCTTTTGCTCATTAAAGGGGCCATTCTCTGATTACTTCTTAAAGAGGCCTATTCACTGAATGGGCATTACCTCACTCTAAGTGAGTACCTGAATAGGCCTTCTCTAATCATCCTGTTAAATATCTGGTTACTAGACCCAGATGGCTCAGGAGGGGAAAGTAAGGTTGGTGCCCATGCACAGCCTTCCCTTACTCAAAACAAAGTCAAGTGCAAGTCATGTCATCATTTCTCTGATGTCGTCATCTTCTTCGAAAAAGGATGAACACAGACATGTGTATGCATGTATACATGTATGTGTGGTTGGAAAGTAAAAAAACAATAAATAATCAAGTTTTCCCTGAGGAAGCTAGATTTTAAAATATTTGCTGAGTCATCCCTATTTTCTGCTTCTTGGTTGTACCAGGTGATGAGAGATGCTAAGAATGTGGTTCCAAGAAGAAGGTGTGTCACATTATGGAAGGCCTGGAATCATGAGATGCCTTTCCTAGAAGCAGAATAGAATATTGCCTCAGGTGATATTTAGGAGTTATTATGCCTTACTACCTGTCACAGAGCTCTAAATATCTCAATGAGAGCTTTCTTCCCCTCCCATTAAGTCTTTATCCCTTACTGAAATGTGTTTAACTAGGAATGACAATATATTTAATCAAGTCCTTTCCTTGACCAGGGTCTGAGGGAGACAAAGAAAGAGAACTAAATAACACAAATAATCATTTTCCTCAGAACAACCTTGTCAGGCAAGTAGGGTGAATACCATTCATCTCATTTTATAAATGAAGTAACTGAGGCTCTGAAATATTAAATGATATGGTCAAACAGTTCATAAATGTGTGAGGCAAGATTCAAACCCAAATCACCTGACTCTAAGTTGAAAATTCTATCCCCTGTACCACACTCACTCATGGACAGCAGGATAATGCCAAGAGAAAGAATAAATACAGATAGTGGAGTATCATTTGTGAAACTGCAACCCAAAGAGATCATTGGGGCCAAGTCAATCAGACACACAGTTGGGGACATCTTCAGGGACTTCCTCAGGGAAAACTTGATTATTTATTGTTTTTTTACTTTCCAACCACACATACATGTATACATGCATACACATGTCTGTGTTCATCCTTTTTCGAAGAAGATGACGACATCAGAGAAATGATCAGGGAAAGATCAGTTACAGTATATACCCCTCAACAATTCTTTCCAGAAGATTCCAAATAGGAAGTCAGAAAATTATGACTTTATGAGGAAGAAAATGGCAGTCTCAAAAATTGGGGGGAGGAACTAATCTTTCCTGTAGTAGGTTGTCTTGACTTTAGACACACTCCCTACCTTCCAGTCTCTCACAGCTTCCTGGCCCCTTTTCTAGAACTTCTCCATATATGGCTAGAAATGTTCATCCCTCAAGCAATGTGGTTGACACATCTGGACAACAAAACAGGTGAGAAACCAATCTGACCTGCCTGAGAGAATGCTTCTGCTTTGTCATTCATGAACTGCCCCATTGTGTAAGACAACACAGAAGTGCTCACACCATGAGAGAGATTGGATTTTAGGTCATGACAGTGGTGTCCCAGGATCCCTTTCTTCCTTCTGCAGTGTTCTTAGTTTTAGATATCACCTGTAATTCTCTGAACCCACTCAGAGGTGTGTTCTCTTTCAATGCCTGTAATCTGAACACATCCAGACTCCTTTTTCCTTGGCCATTCTCCCTATTCTCCTCTCCTCTCAAGAACTTCCTTCTATAGAGTTTAAAACTATGGAATAAAAGTTCAGGTTTTTGGTGTCCCTGGTAAGTTCACTTCTTCTTTGGAACTAATTAGCCCAGAACAAGACTTGGTAAGCTGGCACAAGTTAAAGATCTCATGGGAAGAATTGATATTTGATGGCAAATAGAGAATGTGGTCACCCTCTCTTTGTTTACAGATGGAAAGGCTCTCAGATTTGATGACCTATTTTCAAACCAAGCAGAAATAGACTCTTAAAGAAGAAAGGATTCTTGAGTAGGAGACAGATCTGCCAAATTGATTAGGGGTGGTTCTGGTTGCACAACCATTTTTCTCTGATATTCCTTAGAGTTCTTCATTTGAATTGTACACAGCAGGAAGATACTACTTTAAAGCAGGAGCTCTTGACCTTTTGTGTGTCCTGGACCTTTTTGGCAGCAGCCTTTTCAGAATGTTTTTAAATGCATGAAATACATAGGATTAAAAAGATAACCAATATTAAACTGCAAATACCAAAATATATTTTTAGAAGTTCAAAGATGCCAAGTAAAGAACTTCTTTAATGATACGGATTTTTACAGTTTGTCAAAAACAAATGTTTGGTTAGTTTCACAGATGACAAGACAACTTGCACATAGTAGGTGCTTTTATCAATGTTTGTTGAAGTGGACTGAAATTAATTCAAAGCTCTTCTAGCTACTACCTCATATGAAATGATGTTCTTTGGGGGCTATGATTTGGATAAACTCTTGAGGACTATTCTTTTGCTATTTGTCTTAGATATTGACATTAAAAATAGATAGGAGTAGGAGTAGAGGTACAGAGGGAATAAGAAAGCTAAATAAAACCCCAAACACCCAGGAGAGTTCCAAGCCCATACTTGTAATAAGTCAGCTTTTATTACCCTAGCTTTTGAGTATTAAGCACTCAGTTCATCTCCATTGATTTGTAATGAGTCTGGGAAGCTCACAAAGCCTTAATCAAACCAGGATCCCTTTAAAATGAACTTTTCTGCAAAGAGAATCGGGCAGATAGCATCTGTGGAGAGCTATGGTGGAGAGAGCTCACTGCCCCCATTGTGAAGCGCTCACAGGGCCAGAAAAAAGGGAGGGGGCTTCATTAGTCTGATAAAACCAGACAAGGCCAACTTTTCATTAGAGAGAGGCACAAATCCACTTGGCTTGGTTTTCCTCCTTTACATTATAAAAGCATTATCTGACCAGAGCTTATGGGCCTCATTATTCCTGGAAGCATTAGGAGGAAAGGAGTGGGGGGAGGAGGATAGTAGGAGACAAGGTGGTGGGGGAAGATGTACCCAGAAGTCAGGGAATTGTAGGGTTCATCTTTTCAAAACACCATCAATGAATGAACCTCAGCCGTCTGTGACATTAAGAACCACTATCAACAATGAATATTTGTGGCTTAGAGAGATTCTGTCTATTGCTAGGGAAAATAGATTTTAGGTAAGACTCAGCCTCTGACCTCATGGGGTTTATAATCTTCCTCTATACCATCCAACTCTTATTGTCAAACACAGCAAAAAACTACTTGTGCAGGAAAATCTTTGGAGTCTCACTTTATCTTTGCCTATAATTAGCAACTGCTTAGAAACTAGAGATCTAAGGTCAAAGAAAAAACCATACACACCTATATGTGTGTGTGTGTACATATATATATATATATATATATATATATATATATATATATATATATGTCTGATATGTCCCTTTTTTCAGAATAGCTATCTTAAAAGATGTTTTCACAATATATTATATGCAAGTAATTCTGTGTCCCCTTCCCCACTGAGTTGCATTATAAAAGTGACAAATATGTAAACTTGGTGTGGTGAAGGGTTTGTAATTCATAACTGAGCCAAGAATATAACAATGCATCATCCTGGAACCTAGATTTTGTCTTTCTTGCATCCATTTACAATGTCTAATAGAGCTGGATTGCAACTTATATATAAGCCAATAGATGGCACCACCTAGCATCTGATATATGGAGCTTTCCAGGTCCCTCAATTTGAGGCTCAGTTGTTTTCAAAGGAAATACAGAATTATCATTGTACTTAATCAATGGTGTTCTGTGAAATCAAATTCACTTCAATTTAGGGACTCCACTATTTTCTATAAACTTGAGAAAACTGATCTCTTTTGGTTTTTCATCTCCTTTTTTGGGGGGTCGTTTTTTGTGTTTGATTTTGTTTGTAATATGGTGGGTGTGGTGAGGGAAGGTAGAATACAGTCACTAGAGGCTTTTGGTAGATCTCAGGCTCACAATGATGCTACAGATTAGGTTATTTCTGAGCCCTTGGGGTGGATTTTATCCTCACAGCTGTGGGTGTAGCTTTTCATAGAGGTTGGAGGCAGCTGTAATGCAAATAATATGCTCAGGTCTCTTCCTTCTTTTCCCACAGCTGAGACCAAGCCAAGAACTCTACTAGAACCTCCTGGTTTAATAGGCAGTTCAGCCACATGTTTCTTGCCAATTGCCTAGTGATGTTAAATAAAGAGCAGGCTAGAACAGAAAAGACTCTGCACCTGTTTAGGATGGATTTTTGGCTATGCTGCAAATGCTAGGTAGACAAGCATCCAGCAGAGCTTGAAATATGGTGCTCCCCAGAGTGTCTAAGACTTCTGCTTCATGGACCAGGTCTTAGCACACTGGATTGGAAACATCAATAATTCAATCGATAGCTGCTGGTTGGGTGGTAATGACGAGAGCAAACTGTAATCATGATGACAGTGGTGATGTTGAGTGCACTATTGGTGGTAGTGGTGGAGGTGGTGATGACAAAGAAGCTAATGTAGACGTAAAAATGGTGTGATACTCAAGGTAGTGATAATCTTGATGATCAAAATTATGATGATAGTTGTGGAGCTAGTGATGATAACTAATAACTGATAACTCATTCACACGGTAGACAAGCTAATCTAGGCAATGCATCAAGGTACAGAGTCGGGGGGAGGGGGAGAAAAGAGTCAGCACAGGCAAGGAAGTCAAACCACTACCACTTTACCCACCATCTTCCCTAGACCCTGATAAAGATAGCACAGGACCTTGAACCCAGGAGCCTTAAGAATAACAATGTTCCCCTAAAAAAAAAAAAAGAAAAGAAAAGAAAAAATAACCTAGACCCTGAAGCCATCATTAAAAGGAAAAACTTTTTGTGGGAGGTGTTCTACCAACCGTATCAACATCAGCAACATCAACAAACAGATAGGCATAGGAGCCCTTGGGTCACTGGTCATGCTTCCAGTCCAGTCCTCAAAGTTTGGATGTTATCTGTGTGTATGTGTTCATCCTTCATTGCCAAAGAAGACCATGCGATCAGAGAAATAAGAACATAACTTGTACTTGACTTTGCTTTTTTTTTTGAGAGAGGGAGGGCTGTGCAGGTCATCTGCTGTGGGTAGGGCACCAGTGCAGGAGGCAGGAAGACCTGAGTTCAAATCTCACCTCAGACATTTGACACTCACTAGCTGTGTGACCTTGGGCAAGTCACCTAACCCCAATTGTCTCATCCTGGGTCATCTCCAGTCATCCTGATGAATATCTGATCACTGGATTCAGATGGCTCTGAAGGTGAAGTGAGGCTGGTGACCTGTACAGCCCTCCCTCACTCAAAACAAAGTCAAGTGCAAGTCATGTCATTATTTCTCTGATGGCATGGTCTTCTTTGGCAATGAAGGACAAACTCATAAAGTTTGGAGAAACAACTCCTGTAGAGAGGAGCCTATCATATCCACCAGCTGCCAAAAAGTGTCATAAACAGATCAGACAAGTCAACTTATCTGGAGCAGCAAGGCACCCTGAGAAACAGACAGGAAGAAGCATGTGCCGGCAAAGTCAAACCACTGCCACCTTGACCACCATCTTCTCTCAAACCTGATGGAAAAAACCCAGGACTCTGAACATGAAAGCCTAGAGAACAGCCCTACTCCCAGCCCCATTCTGTCAGCCAACACCCTGGAAAGCTGCTCCTGTGAAGATGTAGTCCCTCCTGCAGGTGTTACAGCCACAACTACTGAAAATCAAGGAAAGAAAGTCCTTGCCTTCCAAACACTTGGCACTGTCAAATGTTTCCACATCAGAAACTGATGTTATTTTTTTCAATGGAAATGATATTAAAAAAGAGAAATTACTTGTTTTGCCACTGTGCTTTCAATACCACAGGACCTTCCCCTTTCACTTGCAGTTGAAACTTCCTTATGGATGGTTCACCCATTAGCAGCTTCCTTGAGAGCAACCATTGTCTCACTTTTCTTTTTGCATCCCCAGTAGCCACAGCATAGTGCTTTGTACATAGTAAGCACTTAATAAATGCTTCCATTTATTCATTCATTCCTGAGAATGATTATTGATGACAATGGTAGTGATGATGATGGCAATAGTATTAACTATGATGGATGAAGTTAGTGGAGTTGGTAATAGTGACAATGATGACCGCAATGAGGGTGATGGAGTGATTATGTGGCCATGGTGCTGTTGCCCATGGTACTACCGGCTGCAGGAATTATTTGGTAATTGACTAGCAGTTATTTGTCAATGTTCTCCTCTTCCTCCAATCCTGTTTCTGCTCTCTGGGTTAGACCTGAGAGAACTTAGACTCTTCCTTTTGCCTCTGTTTATGAGAGACCAAAGGATATTTAAGGTAGAATTTGTCAGAGCAGAGTCAGTCACTATGAGTTCAATGCCAACTTCAGATTTTGTTGACTAAGTTATATAGGTAATTAATTTGCTTAACCTCTCTGAGTCTCAGTTTCCTGATCTCAAATAAGGATAATATTACTACTGACCTTAAAGGGTCATTGTGAGGAAGATGTTTTGTAATGCTTAAAAAGAAATATGTAAATCTGAGTATTTATGATTGCCTTCTACGGCAGTGAGACCAAACAAATAAAAATTAGGACCATTCATCCATACACTTAGGATTCCTGTGGGCCGCATATTGACTTAGTTAAAAATACAGTATTATTTAGGTTTTGTTGCACTTTTATTTATTTTGTTAAATGATGTTAAATATTTTCCTGATTACATTTTAGTCTGGTTTGGGCCATACAAGGGGGTGTTGTGGGCTATGTGCTTGATGCCCCTATCCTAGAATAAGGATTAGGGAGAATCCTTGATTCTAAGGCTCTCTCAGGATACCTGAATCAAACAACCCCAGAGGTGAGGAAATAAGGGTCTGAGCTCAGTTCACTACATATAGAAATGACAGAGAAATCTGATTTTGTTTCTTGAATAAATAAGTTAACTAGTTTCTAAAGAGATTCTCCATCAGCTCATGGAGTTTTGTAGTTAGAATGTAGCCAGAAACATTTTTTTGAGGCAGAGATTGGCTTGAGAAAATGCACCCTTGTTCTTTTAAACTTTCCTAAAGGTGTCAGGAGTTGAAGGTTAACACTGACCTTTCCTTAATTGCCCTCTGAGCTTGAACTTCCATAATACTCTCCTGTCCTTCCTGCCCCTCTGCCCAAACCCTTGGCAACACCTAGGAACAGTTTTAGCCTCAGTCAATACCTGTAGTAGGCAAGAGATATGCTCAGATTGAAGCACAGGTGGGACTGAGGCCAGAATGGGAAGCAGTGATGCCTTTGTTTTGATCTTGTCGGGCACTTAGTTTTGAATGAGATTTTTTTTAACATAGGAGTTAATATTCTCTCCCTCCTTCTTTCTCTCCTCTGGTCTTTCTCCCTCTCTCCCCTCCTCTTCACTCTCTCCTCTCTCTTGTCTCTCTCATTCTCTCCCTCTCCTTTCTCTCCCTCTCTCCCTCCCTCTCTTTCTCTCTCTCTCTCTCTCCAGCTTTTTCTCTCTTTCTCTCCCTCACCTCTCCTCTCTCTCTCCCTGATCATCTTTCATGGTCCTCTCAGTGTCAAATCTAATTGTACTCCAATCCTGAAAACACTTCCTTGCTTGGCATTTGCCCCACTTGTGATGTGTAATACCAAGAAGAAAATGATAAATTGAAGAATGAGTTACGAATCCTACTTTCAACTCCATTACTATAATTGATTTATGGGGATGCAATATGACATGGTGAATAGAACATTAGATCTGAAACCAGGAAGACCTGAATTTGAACCCTACCTCAGATTCTAGATATGTGATCCTGGCCAAGTCATTTAACTTCTCAATGCTGCAAACAACAGTCCAAGACTGTAAACTATCGCTGATATAAACCACTACAAAAATTACTTACTGAGTGTCCTACATTAATAGAATCATAAATGTGGTTCAAAAATTTATACCTCATGATATTCTGGCAGAGAAGAGAGATATGGACTGGACAAAGCACAATTAGCTAGATTAAGAAGGTAGGCAGGAATAAAGGACTTAATGGTTAGGTCAGAATTGACATCGCTAGTGAAGGACCCCAGGAATATGTGGTTGGCCCTGTGCTCTTTAACATTTTCATCAATAACTTGGATAAAGACATAGACATCACTTTCATCAAATGTGCAAATGACACAAAGCTGGGAGGGATAGCTAACACAGTCAGGATCCAAAAAGATCTTGACACAGAAAGGCAAGGCGGCCCCAATTTGGCTGGAACTCAGAGTATGAGAAGGAGTGTAATGTGAAATAAATCTGAAAGATAGCCTGGAGCCAGATTATAAAAGGCTTTAAATGCCAAATGGAGGAGTTTGCATTTTATTCTAGGGACAGGGAAGCAATAGTTTGAGATGTTGTTTTAAGAAAACAGAAAAAAAAAGACCTATGATATCACACTTTTTAGAAGTTATTATAAATATATATATATATATATATATATATTGCTACCTTTCAAATAAAAAAATCTCATCATCATATTGTTTTATATATGGGTTTGCGCTTATATTTGACTATTGAGAAGCAAAAGTTATCAGGAGTATTTCATGGATAACAAAATGAGATGTTTCTATAGAAAGAACTCTGGGCAAAGAATTCAGAGATCGATATGAATCCCAACTTTTCACCTTACAGGCTATGGCATCTTTTCTGTCACTTAATTTTCTTGGTATTCATGGAAAAATCTTCCCTTGTAAAATACATAATTGAACCATCCTTCTCTAATGACTGTAAAAGTTCATGAACCTCGCTGTAATTCCCTATTTTCTTCCTAGCCCCAGCTTCTTGAATATTATCGAGGGACTTGGTTGTGTTTCCCCATCTGCTCTCCGGGATCAGGCATCTTTCACTCAAGATGAGTGAGACCTCACTCCAGAGTGAAGTGGTTACAAAGGAAGAAACTGCTGTTTTGCTTCTCACAAGTCTACTCTCTGGGCTTTATCAGCTATGAAAATAAAGTTCTCTAGCTTGAGAGGGAGGAGAATCAGTCTGGCCCCTTAACTTCCATTAATTCTGAGCTGTCCCGGGCACATGAGTCCTCTGGGCATATTCCTACTACTCCTATTGAAAAACAAAAGTTCTCATTACTCTCCATTTAAATCTCTTCCTCCATCTTCAGTTTCCTTGTCTCTAAAATGGAGATGATTTTGCCTATCCTACTTACTTTCTAGGGTTGCAAAAAGTATAACTTATCCTATTTGTATGAGACTTTCTTTATAGGTACTCAATGCTTTATACTTATGAAAGGGGTGGAGCTGGTGAAAACTAGTGATCAAATGAATTAATAACAGCTAAATTCCATGCCAAGATTTTCTAAAATATTATGGGGGATTCATGGGAAGACATGAAGAAGAATCACACAGGATAAGTTGGGATAAAGGAACTGTAATTTGCAACAATGAAGGGAGTAACAGTGAAGTCATGCGCCCATCAAAGTTTCCAAGTATGATACACTAAATAATACTGTATACCAATACAGTGTTCATCCATTTGTAATTTTTTATGTTGTCTATTTCATTTCATTTTATTTTTCACTTTGTTCTTATTCCTTGACTTGCTTTCAGTTCTGGCTAAGCCTCGCTAAAACACTGGCTTTGGGGTGGAAGATTGGCTACCCTTGAGTCAGATCATATGTGAAAGCACCTTTGTTCCTGGGGAAAGGGACGAAATCTTTCCAAGCTTCTTTTACTGTAGCTGAATTTTCATTTTGTCCTAAATGGATGTCAGGACATCCATGCGAATAGTTAGGAGCCAGGAGGAGGGGAGGGAGACAGGAGGGAACCGATCTTGTCTACACTGTTTGCAGAGATCCTACCCACACTTCTTAACACCAGCTAGCTCTCTTCTCACAGTCACCATCATCTCTACAAATGTCAGTGTGCCTAAGCTTCTAAACACACACACACACACTTACACACAGACATACACACACACACACACACACACACATCCTGTGAAACATATGCTTAGCTCTCTCACAGATTAAAATTGTATAAGAGAAGGATGGAGGGCTGAATTGCATTTGGGAAAGTACATTGAGCTTTTAATGACTCCAAACTTCTCCTTCAAACAATAATGACAAACAACAAACTCATCTTTTTTAAAGCCGATATTCGTCCCATGATATTATATGGACGAGTAACCGAATAACACAGTATCTGAAGAATCAAAATTGTGGGTTATCAAAGGGGCATGGAGACATGCCTAGTAAGCATAAATAGATTATAACCTAATACCAATGAAAAATTGCATACAAAAGTGGAAGAAAACATATCAACAAGGAGATATATAACCAAAAAAGGGAAGTTGGCTGGTCATGTAGTATGATAGCAAACATGAAGTATTATACTATAATGTACTATACTGGCACACTTCATATCAAGAGACCTAGAAGGTGGCTCTAACCATGGTGACTGGTCCCATGGGAAAGATTTTTAGGAGGACTTGGGTGTGAATTGTACAAGATAAGAAAGTGTTATGTTAGGTTTTAATCTGCATGGAGTACCACTCCATAGGAGAGTGTCACTTAAAGGAGTACCACTTTGATGGGAGAGAAGGGGACACCTTCCTTGTCAACAGCATCAATTACTAACTACCACCAATGTGCAGGTAAGTCCAGAGCCTTAGGAGTGGCAGTACCCCCAGATCATCAATCCTACTTTCCATCTAGACCCCACAACCATCATTGTGGGAAGCGACCCTTGTGGATATGAAATCTTCTCCTGGAGATTCTACAACACTGTCTAATGGAACATAATATATGCTAAACCCTGGAAAAAACAGAATCATTCCCACCAACATTCTTAATGCTGTTAAATGGTTCAATATCAGAAATGGATAAAGTTTAATCAATAAACATGACATGTAAGAAAATGTATTACCATCTGCTTTACCAATGCAACCTAAAGACCATATGACTTAGCCATTAGACTTGAAATTGAAACTATATATACAGTTTCAGTTTATATACATACATATATATATATATATATATATATATATATATATATATATGAAGGTATGTATGTATGCATAAAGTTTCTCCCATTAAAATGTGACCTCTTTGAGATCAGAGAATGTCTTGATTTTCTTTGTGTCATCAACACTTACAGAACAAAACTTTGCAAATATTAAGTGCTTAATAAACCCTTCTTCGTTTGTTCATTTGTTACTTCCTTCCTTTCATTCTCCCCTCCTCCCTCCATTCCTCCCTCCATTTCTCCCTCCATTCTTTCTTTATTTTCCTTCTTTCCCTTCTTTCTTCCTATTCTTTTTCTTCCTTCCCTCCTTCCTTTCTTTCTTTCTTTTTCTTTCTTTTCTTCCTTCCTTCCTTCCTTCCTTCCCTTCCTTCCTTCCTTCCTTCCCTTCCTTTCTTCCTTCCTTCCTTCCTTCCTTCCCTTCCTTCCCTTCCTTTCTTCCTTCCTTCCTTTCCTTCCTTCCTTTCTTTCAAACTTAGTTGTCTTCACAATGGGGTTAGATGGTCTCTTGTTGAAAATGTTACAAAAAGGATGCCTATTTGGGTATATGCTAGATGAGATGTCCTTTGAGGTTCATTCCAGCTCTCAGATTCTGATGCTGAAGGTGAGAATTACTGGAAGGATTGTTTAGAACTTCATTCCCTTCAGCTTAAAGCTACAAGCTTTGATTGCTGTTGAAACATAAATCTCGCTGGGAGCAATAATATTTTAAAGTTCTCAAACATTTATACCAAAGGGCAAATGAAGAATCTGAGATGAATTTTGATTGTGAGAGGAAGGGAGAAGAGAATGGAAGAACACTGGAAGCTTGAAAGAAGAAAAAAAGAGTTCCCTCAGAGCAAAATGGACACAGAAAAGAAACACTGAGTGTGCTGGAGACAACTTTGCCTGCTCCGCAGCTTTATTGGCTTGGCACAATGTTGGATGCCCTGGGAAAAAGGTCCTTCCCTGACTCTATCAAAAGTAAAAGAGGAAACTAAGGTTCAGGGAAGTGATGTGAATGCTTCAGTCCTACATATTTGGTGCCATAATTGGAGTCCAACATAGTTGGGACTAAATGACCTCTTCCAGTTGTAAAGCCTATGACAACCGATGAGTAAGTACTCCGTGCAAACCCAGGGAGTAGGCTACAAGTCAGATCTGAGTTTGAGCACTAACGCTTATTATCTGTATAGCCTTATGGGGGCACTTCCACTGTGACCTTCAGTTCCCTTCTTTCTAGAGGCTGAATCCAATATTCTTTAAATTCCCTTCCAGATCGAAAGCTTATTATTAAAATATAATTTAGTCTATAATTATAATTTATACATTTATAAGTATTATACTTTTATTATCCTTATGTCACTATTATTTGTCTATTAGTCCATAGTAGGACCCTCTAGGTTTTCAGAGCCTTGATTTGGAGATGGATAGAATGACAGAGGCAATTCAATCCAAGCTTTTCCCCCATTGTATACATAAGGAAATTGAGGTCCCCACTCAGACAAGGATATTGAACAAAATCACACAGGTAAATTAATTGAAAGAGCCTGAATTTGAACTCAAGTTCCCTGATTTCATATCCAATACCGTGCACACATTAGCACACTTCCTCATTTCTCTTTGAAATGAGGGGGATAGCTTTGTTTTGTTTTGTTTTTTCCCCTCAAGAGGCAGAATTTCTTAGGATTGGGCAGCTTGTGAGCTCCCTGTAAGTCACAGAGAGTCATGAAGGTCCCTCCCCTTAGCGCCAGGAGACAGATCTCAGGACTTAATGGTTATATCTCCCACATGGCAGTGGGGCTCTGAGCAACAAGTACCAGCTGCTGCCAGGACGGCCCTACAGGATTCGATGCCGAAGGGCACAGTTCCCAATCTGTCTGGCTCAGCCCCAGCCCAGAGCACAGATCAGCTCCAGGGACTCAAGCCCACTATCTATGAGGGACAGATTGAAAGGCCTGGCCCTGTGCATACGGCAGCTGGGCCATGTGGGCTTGATGGTGGTCCCTGGATGAGAGAGGGCCAGGGAGGGCAGGCAGTGCTCTGAGTCTGAGGTTGTCTATCAGACATCCTACAATAAACTAACCTGTGAGTAGCACCAGACAGTTCCCAACTCTGCTCCCTGAAGGAGGCAATAAATTTATCACTGCACCATGAAATGGCCTCTGGGTGGCTATAGAACACTTAATTATTGATTAATCTTCATTAATTAATGAATTTGAAAATGAGCACCGCCAAACAGGAATATGAAAACCTCTTCTTCCAAGAGAGTGGAACAGGGAGGAAAATGTGGTTCTTCTGCGCCAGGAATGCCACTAAGGGGAATATGTGCATCCTTTGGGCTCAAAGCTAATCAGAGCAAGGGGTTCAGCTAACAGCAAGGTTGGCAATGCCAGGTGGTGCCTTTGGGTGTTGCTAAAGAAAGTCTATAGTTGAAACAAGAGAAGAAATGAAAAGATAGGAGAAAGGAAAGAAGCACATGAAAAGAGGGAGGAAAATGAGACAAAGAGAAAAGAAAACAGAGGTAGAAGGAGAAAAGAGAAATATTTATGGTAAGGAGCAAGGTAGCACCAGCTACACCTGCCACATTGCTCCACAGGTTGTGGAGACAAAAGGGCCTTGTGCTTGAGTCTTATCAATGGAGCTGTAAATGGAACCACCTGCCACCTAGAAATCTAAGCAGGGCCAAGAGAACATGCATTGGAAGTCAAGTCAAGTATGCTTTCTACCCTCCCTTCCATCCTTCCCCCACCCCCTACTACCCAATGCAGTCTGGGAATCATTCCAGGAGCATGGGATGAGTTCAGAGAGCATGAGAACAGTGGTCCAAACATTTTCATTATAAACTCAACAAGAAAACCAAGGTGTCCCCAGTGTATAGAATTAGGAGACACCTCCTTTGTAAAGGTTTCATGGTTAGAATTTAAGAGTAAAATAATATAAACTAAAAAGTTTAAAGTATTTACTAACTTATTGAGCTTTTGCTATATTCAAACAACATGATGCTTAGGCAATTCATTACACTATGGTAAGATATGGAACTGTGTGTCTCCTCTCCAGAGGCTGTGCAGGGCATACTCAGCTTTTTTCTGCATTGCTTATCATCTTAACAGTAACATCACTTTCATTACATTGACTTTCTGTGGTACCTTCAATGACATCCTATTTCCTATTCCATCATATATACTATAATCCTACCCCACTAAAATTCCATCATGGTAGAAAGGCTTTTGATGATTATGGCAGTAGAGTGTGTAGGCTTTGGCAAACACTACTGAGAAGGAAAGTCTTCAAATATGAGCCTAGTAATGGACCCCAATCTCTGTTGTCTAAAGGTTTGTCTAGCTAGGTCCAGATAGACCTATGTCTTAGCTTGGCTACAGGGTGATGGAATTTTGGTCACGTGAAACTCAAAGATCACTAATTTAGAAAGGGGTTAATCTTTATTAGTGGATCCAGATCGTGAAAATCACAGATCCTCAAAGCATCACTTTCATCATTGTACTGTTCTGAGTATTTATGCTTATGTGTATGTTTATGAGTGACTATATATGAATATATGTATGTACGTGTGTGTGTGTGTGTGTGTGTGCGTAAGATGGATTAGAATTATTTTACTGGGTTCTAGAAGGCAGAGAGTTTCATTTTTATATGAATAGTGCCAGGCATATAGTGGGGATAGAGACTGGATCTATGATTTCACTCATACAAGACTTCCTCCAATGAGGATGCTCTACTTA
The DNA here is from genome assembly GCA_028658325.1 of Potorous gilbertii. Lineage (NCBI taxonomy): Eukaryota > Metazoa > Chordata > Mammalia > Diprotodontia > Potoroidae > Potorous > Potorous gilbertii. The sequence continues at coordinate 28,266 of JAQQSK010003403.1, forward strand.
CCTGAAGTTTGATATCTTCTCTAAACTTCATAGTCTTAGTGACCTAGAATGCTGAGAAGTTAAGTTATTTGTTTGGGGTCACTCAGTTAGCATGTGTCAGAGGTCAGAACTGAGTTAAGATCTTTCTGGGTCTAAGACCATGAAACCTTGTGGTCCCATGAAAAACTACTTTTGTGGTACTACTTATGATGCTCTTCTTTCTCTAATTTCCTATTAAATCTCACCCACCCGTTCATCTTCTATGAAATCTTCACCATCTACTATTATGGTCCTTGTTGCTGTCTCTGTCTCTCCCTCTGTGTCTCTCTCTGTGTCTCTGTCTGTTTCTGTCTCTGTCTGTCTCTCTGTGTGTATGTGTGTCTCTCTCCTTTGAACTCTACCTATCCAGTCTATTTAGAATAACAAATAAAACCTCTTCACCAGAATCCTCTTTCTACTCTTCTGGAGATCAAGGTTATGATACTTTCACAAGGAAAGAAGGACTCTCCATTCTTTTTTTTTTTTTTTTTTACTATAAGTTCCATTCCAGAACAAAAATAACATAAGTGCTTTATAGATGACTCTTCACAAAATGGTCTTTACATTGGGATTGATATTTATATTTCACTCTCTATAGATCACTCTTAATTTATGTGTATAAGTTTTGTATACCCAATTAGCATTCCAGTGCCTGGAAGCTTCACTCAGCCCTGAATAATTCTTCTCCTTGAGCTGTTTCTAGATGGCTCTAGGGGAGTCTGGCCACCATCTTTCCATTTCTCTGAAGATAAATTTTCAATTCTTCTTTAGCCTAGGGGTCTGGCCTAGAATTCAGTAGCTGAAGATTAAATGGAGGACAGCAGATATAAGAAGGAAGGAAGGGCACAAACTTATCTCAAGTTCTTACTCTTTCCAGCCACCATGCTTAGCATGGAATACAAGCGAAAAGATCTTTAAATTGGTGTTTTCTTCAAAGGTCCTTGCCATCAAGGAGTTTATATTCTATTGAGAAAAGATAACACATAAAGGAAACTGGAAAGTATGGGGCCAGGTGGGATGAAAAGGAGATGCCACCTACTTGGCTCAGGTCACAGTTTAGTATACCAGAAAGTCAAGGATAGGGCTGAGAGAATGAAGGCAGGCCAACAAGGATCCTTGGATAAAATATAAGAACTCACCAAGAGAAAAAGAGGAATATGCCTTGGAGAGGACTATTCCAGTAGGCCATAGGACTAGTAGGCCATGCCAGGTCAAGAAACAATGAGCCAAGATGAGTCAACAGCATGTAAGGCATGATTTTAAAGTCTAGAAACTCGACAGGGCAAGAAATAGAACAAAGGCAAGCTGTGCTGGACCCTTGTACAAAATGGAGGGTCTAGCAGTAGTACTACTAGTATGCAGCTAGATGATATGAATGATAGAGTGTTGGATTTGGAATTAGGAGGATTCATCTTCATGAGTTCAAATCTGGTCTCAGATACTTACCAACTGTATGATCCCTGGCAAATCACTTAAACTTTGCTTCAGTTTCCTCATCTATAAAATGAGCTGGAGAGGAAAATTGCAAACTGCTCCAGTATCTTTGCCAAGAAACCCCCTAAATGGAGTCATGAAGCATCAGACACAACAGAAAAGACACAACAAAAGGACTGTAGGACTTCACCCATGGGAGAAGGAAGATGAGTCATATGAAGGAAAACATCCCAGGCAACTACTACAGCATGCATACAAATGTGTATATATGTGTATTATGTATTAATATGGTGTAGTAGAAAGTACACTATCTTTAGAGTCAAAAGAATTGAATTAAAAATCCTGTCTCCCGTGTTTACTGCTTGTATAACTATGAAAAAGTTCCCTTGAGCCTTAGTTTATTCTTCTATGTAATGGGAGGAGGGATGGTGTTTGGACAAGATGACTTATGGGGACCCTTCCAGTTTCAAAACTATGATCTTATGTAGGTATGTATGTTCATAGTAGAGAATTAATGGATCAGGAAAGCTTGAATGGAATCTTATTTTTCTTACCTGGAAAGTTACTCATTTTTTAACTAAGACTGAGGGAAGATTCCCTTCTGGAATGTGACAAATAAAGATTGCTCAAAAGTAGAAGGTAAAGATAGAGACTGGTGGCAGGGAAAAGTGGGGATCTGGCTAAACAGAGAGGTAGCAGGATCACATAATTCTGGTTTTAGAGTTGGAAGAGACCTTAAAAGTTATTTAATCCAACTCCCTTAGGTTATAGATGAGGAAACTGAGGCCCAGGAAGGTTAAATTACCTGTCTAAAGTCCTAGATTAAAAGTAGCAGAATTATGATTTAAACACAAGCCCATTTGCTATAAATACTACAGCACCCTTTGCAAAGTTTTGTGCTGCTGCCTCCAATGGTGTGTGTGTGTGTGTGTGTGTGTGTGTGTGTGTGTGTGTGTGTGTGTGTGTATGTGTGTTGGGGAGTAGGTGGGAGTGGGATAGTCCCCAGTTGGGGAAATAAGTGGACTATGTCAGGGCTTCTATGCTACTACAATTCCAAAGTCCAAAATCAAATCAGAAGGATGACCCTGGAAAGACAGGATTACCAACATTCTGGGCTCTGCCCCTGGGCTAAGGTCTGGGAAAATCAGAGCCAGACCTCTTTTCTTCTCTTCCTTTGGTAATGCTGGCTGCAAGACTTTGCAAATTATACACTTTAACTCAATATAGAAGCATGAGTCAAAGGAACATTATTTTAAGGTCAGAAGCAGCTTGGAAGTAGCAGATAGAAAGCTGGTTTTAGAGTTAGAAGAATTGACTTTAAAAGCAGCCTTTGACACTTATTTTCTGCGTAATTCTGACTAGTTACTTAATCTTACTGAGATGAGACTCAGAGTCAGTGGGAATGGCAATGGCAGGTGAATTTCCAAATTCTCTGCTGGGTCCCAAGAGGCAGGTTACATACAACATGTCTGCCTGGCAGGGACTCTCCCACTTGTGGCCTCACCTCTACAACCATGGCTATAAGCCAGGATCTAAAAAGCTTGCAAAGCAGGGATATCCCACAACCTGACTAAAACAGGACCTCCCCAAGAAGTAAGGTGAAGTGGGGATGGAGAAAACATATTAGTCATTGGAACTCCATGTGATCCAATCCTATGTAATCCCTTCTGTACCTCCCTGACCATCCATAACCCCACCATCCTGTCCCCCCACTCAACACACACACACACACATACACACACACACAAGCACATGCACACGCACACACACAAAGTGCATGCACACACACACACGCACACACACTCATACAAACTTGGTAGAGGTGAGACCATGCAGAGCTGAGTCTAATAGGGCACTGCTCCTGTTCCTACTACCAGGGGATCAGAGATGGTTCTTGACCACCATCATTTTGAAAAGGGAGCTATCAGGTTTAAGTAACCTCACATGAGATAGGATGGATGATGGTATAAGGTTAAGAGATGGGTAAGAAGTCTGTCTAAGCTTTTCCTTTCCCCTACCTACATCCTGAAGGGACCATATAAGCCCTATTGACATGTAAGTATCAAGAACAATTATTTATAAGAAAGCTATTGGCCCTATATATTGCCTCCCTTTCACAAGAAAACTCTTAGAAAGAAAATGCTTCCCATACTCTTGCCTCCATTCATTCCCCTCCCATTCACGTCTCTACCTCTTGCAGAGGTATAACCAAGCTGACTCATTGACAATCTATAACTGGATATCCTGGAGATCAAAACAAAATTCATTGTCTCCTTTTTTTTAAAAAATTTTTATTTTATTTATTTATAAATGTTCTACAATCACTTCCTTAAAATTAAGATTTTATACCCCCACACCTTCCCCCCTTACCCCCCTCCCTCCCCATGACAGCATACAATTCTGTATAGGTTTGGCATATACTTTCCTATTGAGCATATTTTCACTATAGTGATGTTATGTCGTTTTTTTCCCTTAACTCATCCCTGTTCCTAATGCTTTGATTTCTATTAAAAGCACAGCCATCCTGCAAGCACTGATGTCCTTCCACTGCCCCCCCGCCCATCTGCCATTGAGAATGAGTTTTCAAGTCTCACTGATTCTACCACCACCATATGGGACCAAGGTCTCCCAGTGCATCCTGAGTCATCTCCACTCATCCTGAGGAATATCAGGTCACTGGATTCAGATGACTCAGGAGGAGAAGTGAGGCTGGTGATCTGCACAGCCCTCCCTCACTCAAAACAAAGTCAAATGCAAGTCATGTCATCTTCTCTCTGATGGCATGATCTTCCTCAGCAACCAAGGATGAATACAACAATTTCTTATATCTATCCCTGTTCTCTGCTCACACTGTCAACATCTCAGTCCAGGCTCTCTTCATCTCTCATCTATATTATTTCAGGAGCCTCTAAACTCAACTCCTAACTTCTGGCCTTTCCTTTTTCCAATCCATTGCCCTCATGGCTGCCAAAAAATCTTTTTAATGCATGAACCTGATTGTGACACTCTCCTACAGTGGAACCATTGGGGGCTGCTATTGTCTACAGGATAAAATACTTTAGCTCAGCATTTAAAGACTTTTTGGCAGCAGCCTACCTTCTGGACTTAATTCACATTTGTCCCCTTCAGATCCTAGATGTTCCAGGCACACTGTCCCTCAGTGGACAGTTTGTCCCTCAAACCCACTTCCTTGTCTTTATACATGTTGCCTTCCATGTCCCTCTTCACCTTTGCCTTTTGGAATCCCTAGCTTCTGACAATGCTTGGCTTTTGTCTTGCTTCTAACAGGAAGTCTTTTCCTCATACTTAATCCCTATTAGTTATTTTTCTCTCCCTCCTCAAATTGATGAAATAATTTTCATTTCTATGTCTACATGTTGTATCCCTCAGCAGAATGTAAACTCCTAGTAACTGGGGGAAAATAAAATACTAAACAAAAAGTTAAAAAAAATATGAAAACAGATCCAATAACGATGGACAAAAAAGAAGGTAAACTCCTTAAAGACAGAGACGTATTTTCTTTTTGTAACCCTAGTGCATTGTACAGAGTGGGTACTTCATAAATACTTGCAAAGTTTTAGTGTTTTGGATTGGAAGCCACCAGATGATACATAGGGTCCAGCTGCTTCTGCACTCTCTGACCTGGTCCTTGTACCAGTGTCCCAAAGTTTTCAGTCCTTTGCCCCTTTCAGGATCTTTGCCCTTGATGGAGGGCTTATTTGTACATAGTGTTTTGTCTGTTGTATCCCCCATTAGCTTGCAAGCTTCTCAAGAGAAGGGACTGTCTGGTGCCTTTGTTCGTATCTCCAGCACTATTTGTTGTTGTTCAGTCTTGTCTAACTCTAAGTGACTTCATGAATTTTGTCCCCGGCAAAGGAAATATAGTGGTTTGCTATTTCCATATCCAGTGTTTCCCCATTTTACAGATGAGCAACTGAGGCAAATAGGGACTAAGCATCTTGCCCAGGATCACATAGCTAGTGTCTGAGACTGAATTTGAGCTCATATCTTCCTGACTCCAAGCCCCATACTCTATCTACTATGCTACCTCGCTGCCCAACCTGCCACATAGTAGGTGCTTAATAAAAGTGTATTGACTGATGGACTGAGAGTACCTTTCTCATCTCTTGACTTAGGTACAAAAAAATTCATAGTTATATTTCTTATGCATTCACAGAAAAGTCAGTAGGGTATAGGCTTGAGATCTCTTCAAGAATAGGTCTTAGATGAAGGGACTCCATTGAATACTTCTACCTGGTGAAAACACAACCTGACCTGGGCCCTGTCATTTCATCAAGCTGGTCTGGTTAGTTCTTGGTCTCTGAAGATGCAGTATCTTCTTATTACTAGAAGTCTCACAGAGAGATACCATAGGACTGAGACCTATTAATGTATTTTATTTCTCTAAGGGTGAAGTCACGCCTATTAGCTATAGAGAATTATTAAGAAATAGTTGCTATTTATAAATGACAGAGAAGTTACTGACTTGTAACAGTGAATGGAATTTCCTTAGTGGGAGTTCCTCCCAAAATCCCAAGTGCAGGTGAAAATAAATATATTTTTAAATACTTTTTTTAATCCACTGAAGTACTAAGGCACAAGGTGTTACTCAAAATCCTGCCCAATTTTTTGAGGAGTAATCAGAAATAATAAAGAGGATGTCAGCTCAAGAGAACTTGTTGTTTAATGTTTAATTTTATAGAGGCGACTATCTAAATGGAGTCCATAGAAACCTAACTAAGTAATTTTGGAAGTCTTACCTTACCTGCTTCCTTAGGATAGAACTCGTGTTGTTACTGTTCAGTTATGTCTAACTCTTTGCGACCCCATTTGGGGTTTTCTTAGCAAAGGCATTGGAGTAGTTTGCCATTTCCTTCTCCAGCTCATTTGGCAGATGAGGACATTGAAGCAATCAGGGTCAAGTGACTTGCTCAAGGGTCACACAGATTGTAAATGTTTGAGGCCAAATTTGAACTCATGAAGATGAGTCTTCCTGACTCCACACCCAGCACTCCATCCACTGTGCCACTTAGTTGCCCAGGACAGCACTCTGGAAAGACTTAATTCCTAATTTAAGTGAAAAAACAAACGACCTATCTCTGAACTACTTGATGCTTTGTTCATCCCAAGCTTGAAAAAACACTAAGCCTATGGTCAGAGTGAGTCTGGGGGTAGCACTCCATTTCAGGAAACAAAAGGGTCATTCCTGGAAAAGAAATCACCTATCCTTTGGGTCTCCTTTTTCAGTTAGTATCCTTTTGAGTACATAGTTCAGGATAGGAGAGGGGGAGGGGTTCCAAATACAATTCAAAGCAGGGAATGGAAACTTTCAGATTGGAGTGGAGCGGGGAGGACACAATCAATGATTTCAAAAGACATTCCAAAAGGCAGATCAAGAAAGTAAAAATGATGAGAGCAAGTAGAACTTGTGTCCAAGGAAATTAGATCTGAGGTGCCAGGTGACATACTAGCGGGAAAGGTCAGTGCTATTTTAGGCTCAGTATGAAGAGGCTTCAGATATTCAAGTCCCCCAAACCTTGCACAAACAGGAGGAGATTGAAAGCAAGGCAGTGGAATTGATTAAAGGAATGGTTGCTATATGGTAAAAGATTAAAGGATCAAGACAGATGGTACCTAGAGGAGGGTGATACCAGCTGCAATGATAGCACTTTATAGGGGCTAAACACTCACTTTGGGAGTTAGAGCTTATAACTGCTCCCCCAAAATAGGTCTAAATGGATGTGAAACCATAGGATAGAGGCAAAAGGTTCACTATTGGAATTCACATCAAATTGGATGATAGGACCCTATATCTACAGCTGCAAAGGCCTTTAGAGACCGTCTTATCCAATTCTCCCATTTTACAGATGAAGAAACTGAGACTCACAGAGGTTAAGCACCTTAAAAATATATATCTGGTAAACATTAGAATAGACCTGAGTTTAGATCTTCTAACTTGAAACTTGATCCTCTTTTGTTGAAGTGGTATATTGTTATCTGGGCAGCTAGGAGGCATAGCAGACAGGGCCTAGAGTCAGGAAGACCTGCGTTCAAATATAGCCTCAGATACTTGCTAGTTGTGTGACTCAGGGCAGATCACTTAACCCTATTTGCCTCAGTTTCCTCATCTATAGAATGAGGAGGAGAAGGAAATGTCAAACCACTCCAATATCTCTGCCAAGAAAACTTCAAATGGGGTCACAGAAAATCAGACAATGACTGAAATGCCTGAACAACAGTAACAGCTGTATCCAGGAAAAGTACCAGATTTAAACTGATGGCAGCCCTTTATTTCAAGTAGAAATCTGTGCTGTACCTGAAGGGGTAACAAGTATAGAACAAAGCTTGTAGCGATCCATAGGTATTGTTTTCTTCTAAGATTAGACAGGAGTGACCAGGTTAGATGATGATTAGTACCAGTTGAATAGTAAGAAGCCCAGGGTGCTTAAATGGATTGTGTTAAGAGGGGTATTTGAGCGTCAATAAATCTTAATTAAGTGCCTACTTTGTGCCAGGCACTGTACTAAGCAGTAGAGATAGAAAGAAAAGTCAAATAATAGTCTCTCACCTCAAAGAGCTTGTAGCCTAATGGAGGAGACAACATGCAAGCAAACATGTACCAAGTCATATAGAGAGGAAAAACTGGAAATAATCAACAGAGGGAAGGCACTAGAGTTAAGGAGGAATCAGAAATTGCTTTCTGTAGGAAGAAACTTAATAGCTGGAACTTAAAGGAAGCCAATGAACACAGAGGGTGGAGGAAGAATATTCTAGGCATGGATGACAGTCGGAGAAAATGACCAGGGTTGGAAGACAGAGTATCTTGTCAGAGGTACAGCAAAGAAGCCAGTGTCACTCACTCTCAGAGTATATGGAGAATGAACAAAAAGTGTGTGTGGAGAATGAAGTATAGTGTTATACTTAAGTGATTCAATTAATTAATGCCAAGAAAAACCATTAGAGAATAGGGGCAGGTAGTACATTTAAATGTGGCTTCCCAAGCTATTTCAACATTTACAGATATGGATTCTATATGACCCTGGACAAGTCACCTAGCTTCCTCAGGCCTCAGTGTTGTCACCTGTTAAATGTGTGAGTAGGGTGGTGATTTTAGAGCTCTCTTCTACCTGTATACTATGAGTCTACAATTATCCAAGATTTGGAGAGTTATCTCCAGGTTAGAGTTCCCTTCTACCTGTATACTATGATTCTACAATTATCCAAGATTTGGAGAGTATCTATCTACAGGTGAGACTTTTCAGAGGATTTATGCAATGAAAAGAATGCTGACATTACAGTCTACGCATCCAGGATTAAATCCCTGATGGGTACTCTTATCTGTATGACCTAGGGCAAGTCCATTAACCTCTCTGAGCCTCAGTTTCCTTATCTATAAGATGAAAGGATTAGAGAAGATATTGTCTAAGGATCCTTTTGACTTTAAATCTGTGATTTGTGACCCCTTCTAGCTTTAGAGACTGGCTGTAGGGACTCTAGAGGCAATGGGAATAAACATGGCCTATGGAGACATGTCTCCTTCATGTGCACATTCAGTTGGTCAATCTGAGGGCATCTAGGTCCTAAAGCCTTCCCTATAAAGTCCTTTGAGCAACTGGGGGCAATGATGGAGAACCCTAACAAATATTGAATTCTGAGACCCAGTAGTTTCCTTGAGGGGAAAAAATGCCCTAAAAACTACCCTTTGGAGCAATATGAGACACAAAGAGAATTACCAATGACCTTCATAGAGAGTGATATTTGTGTTTCTGAACAAGTGGATGCTATAAGTTCAAAGGGTATGCAAGTTTCCCTCATGGAAAAGAAAGTAAAGAGATGTGAGAATCATCTTTCTATTCTCAAAATTACCGGCAAGAATGAAGCCCACCTTTAAAAATGGAAGAAGAGAGATTCTAGGTGAAAAGAAAGGGTGAAGACAAAAAAAAACCCAAAAACATTATATAACTCCTACTACGTGCCAGGAACAAATTACAAATTTTATTACAAATATTATCTTAACTGATCCTTATAACAACCCTGAGAGGTAGGGACTAGCTATTTCCCCCATTTTACATTTAGGGAAACTGAGTCAAACCGAAACTAAATGATTTGTCCAGAGTCACACAGATAGTAGGAGGCCACATTTAAAATCAGGTCTTCCTGATTCTGAGTTCAGCATTCTAGGCACTGTGGTGCCACCTACCTGCCTATATAGAAACAAAGAAGAAATAATACTTGAAGAGTCAGAGAGCAATTCACCTCTTGATCCTTATCTCCCACTACTCTCCTGCACATGTATGATGCTTTAGCATTTAGCCAAACCCTTTTATTTACTTGTCCCACCTCCATACCTTTGCTCACTCTGGTTCCTACCTTGAATGCCCAACTACCCATCTCTCTCTCTGTCAGGAGGTTGGAGGAAGGAAGAAGATAAATATAAGAGAAAGGGAAGAAGGTCCACAGAACCTTTGGTGTTATGGAATTAAGGGTGAGGATCCTCCTAAGAAGGAAGAAATAGTTGATTTGTGTTATGGGAAATGATAAAGTAGATCTAAGGCAACCTTCAGGAGACAAATGATCCCATAAGGGACAGGGGGATGGGGAAAGACCTATAGTGAGAGGAGAGAAGGCATTTTGTTTGCATATCATCCCCCTCCCTCTCCATTAGACCGAGCCTTTGAGAGACAAAATAATTTTTATTTTTCTTTGTATCCCCACCGCTTAACTCAGTGCCTGACACATAGTAGGTATTTTAAAAATGATTGTTGACTGACATTAACTCTAGCAAAAAGGACATTCGATTTTGAACCAGAAGGCTCAGGTTTGACTTTAAGTTGTTTGACTTCTTATTTGTTGGAAATCAAGCAAACAGATTTGCCTTTCTGAAATGGAATGCCAAGAGTGGTTATATGCATTGACCTATAGTTTACAAACTCAACTTTCTTCCTATTTGGGAAAACCATGACACTGGTGTCTTTCCTGTGCTCTCCTATTCTCCTTTCAAAGACCCCTAAGATTAGATCCTTAACCATATCCAGACACTCTCTCAGTACCCCTAGGAATATGGTTTATCTGGGCCTGATAACTTAATTCATCAAAAGTATGAAGCTTTTATCTTACCAGTTCCTTCTGTATCTTGGACTTCAAATCCCTATTAGCCATTTGTTCAAAGATTATTTCCTGGACAGAAAAAACAAGGGCAAAATAAAAGTAAGTGCTTCTAACTTCCTTTTATTGACTATTTTTATTAGTTCATTCACCCACACTCCTTGGCCTTCTTTGAGACCGGTCCTCTTCTTTCCCTAATAATAAGCAATCTTTCTTTTGATCTTAGCTTCATGATCAATCTCTCCTCATTCAGCAGGTTGGCACTTCTGATATGTATCTTACTCACAGGACCCTGAGATGTCCTTGTATTTCTTTATCCTCCCTTACCTGCCCATGTTTCTATCTTCCGCAAATCTCTAAAAAATATAACGTTTCCTATGAAAACCTGCTTTTTCCTTCTTTGAATTTCTTCTTTTTTTGTTTTTGTTTTTTTATCTCTTTGTCCCAATTATCCTGTAGAATTTTAGTGCATCACATCCCATCTGTCTTCTGTTTAAAACCTGTAATCTACTCTCACAAAATCTAAGATGTATATCAAACTCTACTTGGCTGTGTTTTCTTCTCAAAACAAAGATATAATGGTCAGTTCTCTGAGTACCATAGTTTTCATGCCAGCAATCAACCCTACCTTGTTGGTAAGAATCATGTTATTTGGTGACAGCATTACTAATCTGAGGAGCTAGGGGTGGGTGGGTAGGTAAGAAAGGTGTAAGGACCAGGTCTGTAATAATAGTCTTTCTCAATGAAAGCTCCATCTTTAAAAAGGGAGAATAATCAACAAGGCAAGTCCAGAAACTATTAGCTGCTCTGCTTTTTGGAGAGAGGAGAACATGCATGCCAATAGACATGGGGTAACTGACATCCCCCATCCCTTCTATTTCATACCACTGTCATACTTGGGATCTGTTTCCTGAATGGTTCATCTATTTCCTCTTTCTGTACAGAAAACTTAGAGTATCATCCAATAACAAAGCTTCTCTTTCTGCCTCAGCTTATCTTATTGAATAAGTTATTTTGTCTATTATAAATACCCAAATTAACTATAGAAGATATATGAAGAAAGATGCTTTCTGCAGTAGATATGTAGAAGTATGTACAGAATAATTATATATATACATATTTATTTATACATGTATATGTGTGTGTATATATATATATATATATAATTATTCTGTAGAATTTATATACATATATACATATTTTTTTTGTATGTAATGGTAGCCATCTCTAGGGATAATGGGAGAGAAAAGAAAAAAAAAAGAAATTTGCATGACAACTTTTTTTGGAGGAGGAGGCAAGGCAATCAGAGTTAAGTGAATTTTCCATGGTCACACAGCTAGCAAGTGTCAAGCATCTGAGGCCACATTTGAACTCAGGTCCTCCTGACTTGAGGGCTGCTGCTGTATGCACTGCACCACTCAGCTGCCCCTGCATGATAATTTTGTTGGATATTTGAAAGGAATAGTAAGTTGGCAGAGCAGATAGGCAGCGTTTGTTCTACTCCATAAATTAAAAACAGAAAATTGATCATTGGTACCAATTGGTCATGAGTATATGGTGAGCTGGTGGAGTTGCAACATGCCTAAATGTTCTCCAGTGTTTTTACTCTTCTTGACCTTACTCCCTTAGTTTACTCACTTGAGAATATTTCCTTAGTATACAATGCTACTCCTTACTATACTCTACATGGAGAGATCCCATCTTCTTCCCAGAATCTTCCACACGGAAATGCCAAGTGAGGCACTCTGGCCATGCATGAAACCTCATTCCAATTGATTCTCTGGTTTACAAGTTCAAAGTAACTGAAAAACAGCAGGTTATAAGGAAGAGAGGGATTATTACTATAGGAAGACACTTGGACAGAAAAGAAATGTGAAAACTGACAAGAAGAACAAAAACTATGAAACTATATAGAACAGACACACAAAAAGTCAATAACTTAGCCATTTGGAGTCATTTAATTTAATGTTTTTTAAATTATTATTTTAACTTCAAGGCAAACACTACCATACTTCAATGGGCCCTAAGGGCACCAGTATTTTAGAGCATAGTGAAGTAATTGCTACTCCTAAGTATGACCCTGTGATCAGGTAAAAGTTAAACTATATTCAGTATACACCATCCCACATGGTGGAAAATATACAGAGGTGTACTTAAAAGACTTCCAGCTACAATGGTTAGTCTAAAAGAGGCATCTTGTCTGAAAGGACATAAACCCTTACCTCTGTGAGGATGTTTGGTTATGAAGCAATTCTTTCCTGTGGGCTTAAGGCAAGTGAAGTCTTCTTCCATAGTCTGAGTCTCTGAGGCAGAATAAAGTTATTCCACAGAAAAACTGGAGTTGAATTCTCTTGAAAGAGTCTTAGTAATAGCATGGAGTCCATGTGCATGTCAAGGCCAAGGGAAGAAGGCGCCTGCTGTCAAGGCAAGAGCACTCACTTTGCATCAGGAAACCAGGGCATGGAAAAATGTTACTGTTGTGATTCTGTGAGAGTTTACATACATGGAAAAAATTGTAAATGGATGAGGGTTTATAGCTTGCATATGACATCATCGTTTTGTTCATTTGGATGTTTTTGTTGTCACTGATAATTAAATTTATTACAGAGAGACAGGGTGAGGAAGAATGAGAGAAAAAGTCAGAGACAGAATGAGGCATAGAGAAAGACAGAGAGATAGAAAGAAAAAGAGAAAGACCAAAACACAGAGGGAGAAGGAGAGGGGGATAGAGTTAGGAAGAGAGAGAGAGAGACAAAAAGACAGAGACTGGCAGAGAGAGAGAAAGTGAAAAGGAGAGAGGTAGAGACAGAGAGATAGAAACAGAAGACAGAGAGAGATGGAGTGGGGGTCAGAGAGGGAGAGGGAGATGGAAGAGGAGAAGAAGAAGAAGGAAGAGGAGGAGAAGGAGGGAGAGAGAGAGGGAGAGAGAGAGAGAAAGAGAGAGAGAGAGAGAGAGAGAGAGAGAGAGAGAGAGAGAGAGAGCTGACTATGAGTCCTGGATCCAGCACTTACTAGACATTCAACTTTGGAGAAGTGACTTTCCTTCTTTTGGCATCAATTTCCTCATGTATAGAACTCTCATTTTAGGTTAAGCTATATGATCTCTAAGGTCCTTTTCATATCAAATATACTATGATTCTTTGAATAATTTTAGGAAGAGAAAAAACTGAGCCCTTATATAAATGGCCTGATTGGAGGTTCAAACATTGAAGTAATCTTTTCCCTTCAGTTGAAATAAGTATTTACTAAGCATTCAGAATAAGGACCCAATAGGCTGTGCTTAGGAACCAGGAGATACCCTCCTGTGTCCCATCAGGTTTGTTTCCCTTACAAACTGAGCTGATCATTCCTAGAACCAATCATCTTTAAGTTTAAGTGGCTTAGAGCTATGTGAGTTAGAATGAGTGAGAAGTAAGGACCAGATGCAAATCTGAGATTTGCAAAGTATGTATGTGTGTGTGCGTGTGTGTGTGTGTGTGTGTGTGCATATATGTATGTGTGGTGTGTGTCTGAGTGTCTGTGTGTGTGTATGTGTGTGTGTCTGTGTGTGTGTGTGTGTGTGTGTGTGTAGGGGGGGAAGGGTGAGGCAGGAGAAAAAGTAGGGACAGGCTTCAGACTCAAGCCTCCTCACCTTGCACTCTTTTCACCATAGTCTGTAACTTTCTGGGTCTGAGCTTCTTATTCTATAAGAAAGGAAGCTGGAGCAGTGGTGGATCTCCCACTTCTTTCTAGCTCTAAATGTTATGATTCTTTAAGACACAGATGGGTTCCATGCTAGGGTTCAAAGTACAGAAAAAAGCATAATAGTCAGGAAGGTCCCCAGCAAGAATAACCTTCATGACTGGTAAAGAGTTAAGAGTTTATGGCTTGCATAGGATCTCATTGTTCTGCTTATTTGAATGTTGGTTTTTCTTAGGGAAAATCTCAGAGCTTTGTAATCCAACTTGCAGAATGAACCCCTGCTAAGATAACCCCACCCCAACCACCACAAAGTGCCCATCTAGGCCCCACTTGGATATCTTCAGTCATATGGAACTCACTACCTTATCCCCTACCAAGATAGTCATTGTAGCCAAGTTTTCCATTGTATAACAATTTCTTTCTCCCATTGAACTGAAATCAGCATCTTAGGCAGCAACATCAGAGACACCATTCCAACAAGACAAAGGGTAGGTGCCAGCAATTGCTTTTAACAAGGCCAGGGAGAAAAAGAACCAAGAGAAAGGAAGGGCACTGAAAAGAAGAGAAGAAGTGGGCTACCTAATGCCTTTCGAAAACCAATGACCTCCATGACTGAGCAGACCTGGGAACCTTGCATCCCAAAAGGTCACCCATTGTGAGTGACGTGGGGCATGCCCTACGCAGCCCATTCCACTTCTCCCAAGTGTTAAATTGGATTTCTCCCAAATTCCGCTTATACCGAGCCTTCGGCACAAACCATGAAGTGCACCCAACTTAAACTTTCATCTTTCATTTTCAGTTTTTAGTCATGCTCAAGGTTTCTATTTCATTAGTGGAAAAATATGAGAGCCCTCCAGTGGCCAAAAATAAAACCTATAAATTCATATGGCCGCTAAGTAAAGCCTCTGCAGCCTTGTAGAAAAAGTTGTCTTCATATTTCAAAGCTGAGAATTCAGTGCCTGGTAAGGTGGGACCTTTATTATCATTTCATTGATTCTTTTCAGTGATGTGTTTAGAGCTCAAATAACTTTCAGTATTTCCTGAGACAGATGGACAGAGAGACAGAAATAGAAGCAAATGTAAAATATTTTGCACATAATTTTTTTTTAAACTTGTGCTTTCTACTTTTCAACAGGGTTTTGTTGTTGGGGGGCGAGGTGGAACAAAAGAAAATGATTAGCATTTCTATCACAGGTTCTTAATTAATTTTTGTTTTGGTGCCCTCTTTGGCAATCTGGTGAACTTTATGGATCCTCTCTCTGAATAGGGTCTTTAAATGTATAAAACAAAATACTGAGATTAAAAATTTAAAAATTATATCAAATAGAAACCAATTACATTAAGTTTTCAGTGTTAAAATATTTTGAAATCTATTTATCAATATTTTAAACATTCATAGACCCCCTGAGATCTATCCTAGAGGTTTGTAGATGCCAAATAAAGATTATCTGGTTTATATGATCATACAAAAGGCATATTCAGAAAAATGTTTATTTCACTACACATAGTTACAAGTCCATCTCAAGAAAGAATCATAGCTGATATTCATATAGACTTTAAGATTTGTATACATTCTATCATTTTATGGGCACAACACCCCTTGTGGGAAACAGAGGAAGGTGTTCTGTTTCCACAGGGTCAAAACTCTTAGTGATGATAGTTAATCAGAGTTGTGGCCTAGAAGAGTCAGGTAAAGAAGGTCAGAAACTGGTAAGAGAGAGCAGGGGTTAAATGTTCACCAAGATTGTTAGCCCCCAAGATTATTGAATAAAAACTACAGGTGGCCCTGACCAATTACAAAATGGTTAGGGGCTTTGAGAAAAACCCAAGAAGACAGAATTGATCCAGCTTAAACCAGCTGAGGTCACTGGCAGGGCCACCTAAAATTCCAACTGCGCTTGCTTAATGACATACTGTGGGCATGTCAAGATTATGACCTGAAAGAGAACAGAGCAATCCTTCCTTTTATGGGAGGGTCTATCCTGCACTAACATTATAAAAATGCCCTCACTTCTGTATCTCACTTTCTCTCTTCCCCTTTTTGAAGAATGGAGTTCATCTTAGCCAAGGCATTCAATTCCTCTGAACTCTAATAAATTTTCCTTGATATTTTTCAGTATCAATCATGTTTTTAACACCTTAAAAGGTAGTTGTTATTATTTTCTGAATCTTACAGATGGGGAAACTGAGGCTGAGGAATTTTAAGTTACTTTCTTAAGTAACTTAAAAATTACATAATTTATAAGTATCTGAGATGGGATTCAAATTCAAATGTCCCTCTCTCAAGTTTCAGGACACTACCCACTATAACATGTTGCCCTTTCTGAGTCACTAACACTTTCTAATCATAATTAAAAAATGTGTGCACATGTGTTTCATGGATTGTCACAGTGAAAGAATTTATCACCTAGTGGCCAGCCTTAGCCAAGTTGATTCTTAGAAAGTAATATTGCTCCATTGTAATAGAATGTGCAAGAGCTTGTGCTCCCTTGGCAAAGCCTTCAAGAATCCACATTGAGGCATCAGAATAGGTCTTTGTAAAGTAAACAAAGGCCCATGTTTCCCCCCTAACACTCATATAGTGTTGTTTGATTGCATGTGGTTGAATGTAATGGACCCAAAAGAGGTAAAAGTGAAGATCATGCAACGGAAGAGTACATACATGGTGGGTGTCTATAAGCAGCCCAATGCCCTTTTTAAGAAGGAATCACACTGGAAAACTGGACGTCTTTAGAAAAATGTCCAACATGAAAAAAAACAAAAAAAGATGGACCAGTCACACGGTGAAAGCACGGGCTAACCAAAACCCCTCAGATCCAATGGTATCTACATGATGCTGAGAGAAGGCAAGGAAAGTCCCTAGCACAGTGAATAGGTCTCCTTCTAGGAGGACATATATATATACATATATATATATATATATGTATATATATATGAGAATCATAGGAAATATACAGACATACATGAATAGACTGTCATCTGAAATAATGAAAGATTGACCGCCATGATGAGAGCTCAGACGTCAACAAACTGTCTCATTTCATAGATGCAAAAATAGATTGTTAGGGATGTTAAGTGACTGACCAGGGTCACTCATGTAGTAAGCTTCAGAGGCAGAATTTGAACCCAGACCCTCTGATTCTAGAAGCGATATGATTACCACTTTCACTTTACCTTGATGCTTCCCCCACTGATTGATTTATCAAAGTATTAAAGTACTGGAGTGTGGGTGGGGGTGGGGTGGGGGGGGAGTATTTCTTTCCCTTTAAAAATATCCTTGTTGTATTGGAAACTCTACATTTTTCTTCTGTCCCTTTTAAGGCACTCACGGTTACTAAAACAAAACTACACATTGAGAAAACATTTCCCCTGATGAAAAAGGAAGTTCCACAAAATAAGAAAACATACTGTGCTGAGAACAACAGCTCAGTGGAACTGATATTAAATTGGCAACAAAGAGCCTGTTTAGGGAGTTCATAATAGGTTGTTGCTTGTGGATTAACACAGACAGTATCTAGATAAACAAGGGGAGGGGGGAAGAAAGGAGTGGAGGGAAAGGAAAAACAATGGCAAAGTCATTCTTGGTTTTTGGAGGGTCTTTTCATAGCTGATCCGTGTGATATCATCTGCTCCATTTGAGAAAATTTCCAGGCAATCCATCTGTTGTCCAAAACTCCCCAAAGTCTAGGTTCTAGCAAATGTGGTCATGATACTTAGACTCCATCACAGTCAATTATCATAATGGCCCATCATCAGTAGAGCTCTTTGTACATTCCACAGCCATGACTTCATTGAGATAATTCAGATAGTAAAATACTTTAAGCTTGTTGTTTTCCCACTGAGCTAGGACAGGTAATCAATCCTTATTTCCATGGTATTCATTGGTGAAAAGGAGACTTGTGGTTAAAGAAGAAAGAAGTCTTATAGGACAGGATAGCATTCCTGTATGGACATAAAGCTAGCCTCCCATTTGATTCCAGTAACTGTGATCACCTTAGTCATTCAAAAGTGTTTAACTTAACCATTCACCCATGAACAATGAAGTGGATGAAGAATGACTATTATCCAGATTATAGCAGGCAGTTGGCAAAATGTAGAGATCTCATTCATCAGTAGATGTATGTGTGCATCTGTATGCATACCAGCCCTTAGCACAGTGCCTGGTGCATAGTAGGTGCTAAATAAAGGCTAGTTAATTGATTAACCTCTGTGTGTGTGTGTGTGTGTGAGTGTGTGTGTGTGTGTTTGAAATGAAGGATGTCAATAAAGAAATGTATGATGAAAAATAAAATGAATCAGTCAAATGACATGACAACAGAAAGGAATAGGGGGTAATCTATGAGTTCCAGTGGTAACCTTATGATATCCAAAGAAAAGTGGAAAAGCCTCCAGTATGAGTAAGTTTTGATGAAGGAGAAATGATGGAACAGAAGGAGTAAGAAGGTATGAGGGGTTGTGGGAAGGAGAGAAAGAAAATGAAGAAGGTGGAGGTGAAGTGGGTAAGGAATCAGTTGCTAGAAAGAAGCATTGAAGGCAAACTCCTTTAAAATCTCATCCTAAGTTGGCCCTGGACAGTGACAGCTGGCATACCTTAGCCCAGGTAATCCTATAACCTTCTCTCTTTTGGTTCATTGTGAAGTAGGGTGCCTGAAAAGGTGATGTGAGAAGAGTGAGATTAAGCAAACCAGTACCATCAGACTCAGATTGCCATTCCTTATGGTAGGCTGAGTGATGAATGCGTGTCTGGAAGGCATCTATCTAAAATTCCTGGAGTACCTGTCTTCCAGTCTCCTGGATAGTTCTTTCTTTCCTATTCTGAAAGAATGCAAGGAAATACATTTCAGCTTTGTCTCTTTGGCTCCAGAGGCTGTCATTGCTGCCCCACCCCCACCCCCCCAATTGACCCCTAGGAAGCTGGGCTTTGATTGTACTTCCTTTGACCTCCTAGGTAGCTGGGGCCTTAATTGTAGATGTTTTTTTTTTTTACTAGATTATTAACATATTTATGGAAACAATGGCCAAAACCATATCCTAGCAAAACAAACAAACAAACAAACAATAAGGGGTATGTATGTGTGTCTCTGTGTGTCTGTGTGTTTGTCTGTGTGTCTCTGTGTCTGTGTGTGTATGTGTGTGTGTTATTTATTACATATAGGGGGCAGCTAGGTGGTGCAGTGGATAGAGCACCAGTGTAGGTCTCAGGAGCACCTGAGTTCAAATCTCACCTCAGACACTTGACACTCACTAGCTGTGTGACCTTGGGCAAGTCACTTAACCCCAATTGCCTCATCCTAGGTCATCTCCAGTCATCCTGATGAATATCTGGTCACTGGATTCAGATGGCTCTGGAGGAGAAGTGAGGCTGGTGACCTGCACAGCCCCCTCACTCAAAACAAAGTCAAAAGCAAGTCATGTCATTAGTCTCTGGCATGGTCTTCTTCAGCAACAAAGGACAAACGTGTTTCATATGGAGCTCAGGGACAAAACAGACTGAGACCTGGAAAGACCTCTTATGTTCAAGTAAGAAGCCAATGTGTATGAAAGGTTCAAGTTGTAGCATCACAGCAATTCAGTTTGAATCTGAGTTCTGTGAACTTTGGGCAAGAGAAGAAGCTGTGATGGAATAGTACTGTGCAATACAGAATGATGATCTAATTTACCTTAGAAAGTCATGGAAACACTTTCACAAAATGATGAAGAGGGAACTGAGAAGAACCAAGAGAACATTGTATACGGTACCAACGATATTGTTTTAAGAATGACTTTGAGTGACTTAGTAATTTTGAATATTATAAATATACAAATTAAAAATAAAGGATATATAAAGACACTCTCTGCAGAGAAAGAAGTGATGAATAAAAGCAAGTATAGAATAACTTGTTGTACTTATCTGCTTATATGGTATCAATACCTTACTCCCAGGGGAATGTATATTCCTTAAGACAGACATAAGTTTCCATTTATTCTTTGTAGCTTTAGAATTTAGCACAGTGCCTTGCATATAGCAGGTCCTTAAAAAATGTGAATTGGATTAAATTGGATTGGATTGAGTTAGATTAGATTTGACTGAATGAGAATGTAGATTTTTTTAACTTCTTTGTCAGTTCCCCTTTTCCTAGATGCCATATTACCTCCTGTGCTAGAGGGGATTTATGCTTATAGAAAATTCATTTCAAAGAGATATAGAGTATAGACATATGAAAAATGCTGTAAGTCACTATTGATAAGAGAAAAGCAAATTAATACAAATCCGAAGTACCACCTCAAACATATCAGATTAACTAATATGACAAAAATGAAAATGATCACTGTTGAAGAAGATGTGGGAAAACTGGGACACTCTTGCACTGTTGATGAAGTTGTGAACTGATCCAACCATTCTGGAGAACAATTTGGAACTATACCTAAAAGACTATAAAATTGTACATCCCCTTTGGTCTAGTAACACCAGCATTAAGTCTGTATCCCAAAGAGATCATAAAAAAAGGGAAAAAGACCTACATGAACAAAAATATACCAGCTCCTTTTGTGGTGCCAAAGAATTGGAAATTGAGTGAATGCCCATCAATTGGGGAATGACTGAACAAATTGTGGCATATGAATGTAGTGGAACACTATTGTGTTCTAAGAAATAACAAGCAGATAATTTTCAGAAAAACCTGGAAAGACTCATGAACTGTTGCTGAGTGAAGTGAACAGCACCAGAAGAACATTTAACAGCAACAGCAACATTGTGTGATGATCAGCTATGAATGATTTGGCTCTTCTTAGCAATATAATGAGTCCAAAAGACTCAAGATGGAAAATGCTATCCACATCCAGAGACAGAACTATGCAATCTTAATGAAGATAGATTCAAGCATACTACTTTCCCTTTTTTTTTTGGTTTATGATTTTTTTTCTTTCTTCTGGTTTTTCCCTTTTGTTCTAATTTTTCTTTCACAACATGACTAATATGGAAATGTTTAACATGATTGCACATATATTACCTATATTGGGTTGCTAGCCATCTTGGGAAGTAGAGAGGGGAGGGAGGGAAGGGAGGAGAAAAAAATGGAACTCAAAATCTTATAAAAAATGAATATTGAAAACTATCTTTATATGTAATTGGAAAAAGTGCTACTTAAAATGAAAAAAAAAAACAAACGGATGAGTCCTTGATACTTGGGAGATACTAGGAGAGGTGATCACAACAACAGGTGCTAGATGGACGGGAGAGGGGGAAAAATGGAGAACATGGGGTGGCTACTCTGTCTGGTATTGCAATCCAAGAAAAATCTAGGAGACTGTATCAGTAAACAGCCTAACATAAAGTAAGCACCCCAGGGGGGCCTGCTGTCACAGGTTCTTTGATCTGCTTTTCTAAAAGGAAAGGCAATTTTTCAGGTGTTAACAATCTCCTTTAATCAAGCACATATATATCATTCACTTAGTTCAGGAAATCAACAGACAGCACTTCCAAACTGACATATGGAACACATATATCCAGTATCAACAGATAGGTCCAACTGTCTGACCATAGTTGCCAGAGATGGAAGCACCAATATCTGGGTTTTCAGTTTCCCGGAGTCTTTGTCTGGCATTCAAACCTTCTTGCAAAAACTAAACCCCAAAGTAAAAAGACCCTCAAAGTAGTTATACCTTTTTTAGAGCCAAAGGGCATGCCAACCCTTGAGAACCAGTGCCTCATTAACAAAAGGTGTGGGTCTTCCTACAAATCTTCCCAATCAAACTCCCTTTAATAGACAGGTCCATTAATGGGTGGGGAAGATCTTTAATCACATTAGCATTACAAATACATATCCATTTCTAGTTAAAGAAACTCTTCTTTCTGCACTTTACTCCTAGTAAAGACTCTTGGTTGATAAAGGCAAGATTCAATGAGAGGAACTTGATTATACTAAAACAAAAAAAACAAAAGATCCTACTTTACTTTTCCTTACAATTCACCCTTCCAGGATCCTTGACGTTACAATCTAAATGGCCAAGGATCCTGGAACAAATGGAGGCATTATACTTCTTGATCATAATAAAGCAAAAACAGCAAAAGATCCTACTTTGCTTGCTTTACAGAGACAAGACAAATCATCACCATGGGGAAGAAGCACATGTAAGCACCCTTGATTCAAGCCTCATTTGCCCCACACTAGTGGGCTATGGCTTCATCCACTATCTATTGACGAGATCATCAAATGTTCATAGAAGCAATGGAGAGAGCCATACCCCAGAGCTCTTTAAAAGAAAATAAAAAATAAATGAAAAACAAGCCTAGGAGAAAAGAGGCTCTACTCTATGACTGACAGCATGTATTCTAATGTTAGAATTCTATAATTTTTGTGCTATACCATATTTGATTTTAAAATAATAATAAAACATTTATATATCATTTTAAAGCAGGCATTCTTAACCTGGGGTCCATGAACTTGTGTTTCTTCTTCTTTCTTTTTTTTTTTTTTCGTATTTTGATAACTATATTTCAATATAATTGGTTTCCATTGTAATTCTATGTTTTATGCATTCAAAAACATTATTCCTGGAAGAGATTCATCTTCATCAAAAATGTTAAGTTCCTCTTCTCCAAGACTGACCAAGGCTTTGCTGTGGAGTACTATATAAATGAAAGTTTCATTAGCATTTCCATTATGGCATACAAACATTGTAAGTTAACCGAAATAAACATCACAGATTCATTTCATTCACTAAACAGTAGAGTGAGTGATACATAGAAAGCCCCATGCTACATCCTGGGTGGAGGATATAGAGGTACATTAAACCTAAGGAGTTTGCAGTTGAGGTTTCAAAAACTACCTGTTAAGCCATTTAAAAGGTGGAGGGCTCCTGGGAACTCAAGAAACTGTATCAGTTTTGTCCCTTGTAATAAAATTTGACTGCACAGTGCCAGCTCTCATTTTGATAACCATCTTACTAGTCTTCAGAGACTCTTCTATTTGAAGTAAGTGGGATTTGCATCCCTTCACCTATCTTGCATTTTCCATTTTGTAGAGCTGTCATCTCATATTTCTCCAAAGTTTTCTAATTCCACTCACTCAAATCCCAAATTAAGTTTTCAGTGTTCACTACCACTTTGTGGTAGGAACCATCCTTAAAGTTCTTCAGAAGTTCCACATGATAATTAGAACTATAGAAGAGATAAAATGATAGGTGGGTATGATCCATTTAAAATAAGTTCTCTTAGGATCAGGTTCTATGAGTGACAGGCCTCTGTGATGGGGTACAGACTCTGGGAACCTCCTTGAACTCGCCTTGAATCTTCCTTCTTAATCTGGTCTTTCATACTCAATTCTTTTACCCTTAACCTAGCCAGGACCTCCATTGTCTGATAGCTCCCAGTTGCCTCCAGCTGTTTCCCAATCTTGATTACATCATTAGTTACCCTAGTCTTATCAAGACTAGACCACCCTCAGATCTCTCCCACAGTCTTCCTGTATATAAACTCCATCTCACCTCCATGAAGGTGCTCAGATTCAATCCAGTTCAGATACTGTCTAGCTGAAATTCTATCTGACCTGCTTCTCAATACGTGTCACAAATGGTTAAGCTTCTTAAGAGTCAACCCAATATAATGAATCTTTAATAGACTTGGTTTCAGTTTTATTGAAAGGAGGCTTGAGTAGAATTCATTCAGCAATACCTAGCATGTCAGTATTTTGGGGCCCCCAGCACCCCAAACCTCAACATTATGGTTCCCTGACTTCATCTTTTATTGTTCAATTAATTTTCAGTTACATCTACTCTTTGGGACCCTATTTGGGTTTTTTCTCAACAAAGATATTGGAATAGTCCATCATTTCTTTCTCTATCTCATTTTACAGATGAGAAAATGGAGACAAACAGGATTAAGTGACTTGGCCAGGATCACACAGGCTGAATTTGCTCTCAGAAGATAGTCTTCCTGTTCTGAGCCCAGTTGGCCCACTCTGCAAACTAGCTAATATTTATTTAGAGTCAGTCACTCATCCTTGTCTTGTGCTTAGTGTTTACAGAGTGCTTCCCTGGAAGCTACTAATTCAATCACCTTACTGAAAGAAACTGAGATCCAAAGAAGTAAAATCCTTTTCACAGTGCCTGGAACACAGTAGGCAACTAATGTTTATTGATGGACTGACTTTGCTCAGCTAAGACTAGAACTCAGATCTCTTCTGATGCAGGGCTCTTTTTACTGCACCACTTTGAAAATACTTGCTAAGACCTTACTAATTCAAAGGTTAAACAGTGAGTAATATAATGCAATGTCAAGCAGAGGTTTAAGCAGAAAAGGGTGACTGGATTTTTGCCCCAGGGCAACATCCCTGATTACAAATCTGGCTCTGAGTATAGTCTCCCAGGGTCTTATCATCACAATAATCATTCCCTGAGGATTGAGTTCCCTGATCCTAGAGGAGCAGCCTTTCTTTCTCCTGACACTATTAGAATGGACTAACTGATCCACCTGCACCAACTAACTGCATTTACAATGAACAAAACTCTAGTTTATACTCCATAGGAAACAAAGAGAAGAACTATAAGTAAGCTTCCAAAAATCACCTTCTATAGTAAAAAACATTTACATAGCCCTTTAAGGTTTATTAAATAATTTTACATGTAGTATCTCAAAATGATCCTCACAACTCTGTGAGGTAGGTGCTATTACCTCCATTTTACAGATGGAGAAAATGAGACGTCAGTAATATGTCTTGCCTGGGGTCCCCAAGCTAGTGAGCTAATGCAGCAGGATTCAAAGTAGTTCTTCCTTGCTCCAAGTCCAAAACACTATCCACTTTGCCACATAACTGTCATAAAAACAACAATTTATATTTATATTGCCACTATCAATGAAGATGTGCAGAGATGTGGATGACATAATTGGCTCTGATCTTAAATAATACTTCAACAAATAAAAAAAATGTACTAACAATGAACAGATTCCTGACCCCACAGGAAGACCATGAGTCCAATGCACATGCCACACAACGTGTAGACTTTTAAAATCTTAAACAACTGATTAGCTAACATGGTCTTCTCCCACAGAGAGGACATTTTAAAATAAATAATGAAAGTTTAAAAAAACCTGCCTTTAGTATCATGCATCTGCCACTGAAAATATATTCCCATTTCTGAGAGCATTAGCAAATTATACCAGGAACATTAGACATTTCAACTTCCATTCTTCTTCTAAAAAAAAATAAAAAGAATATTGTTGTTGAAGAAAAGAGCACTTTTTAAAAAAATGATTTCATCAGCTCTGAGGCTCTGCATTATAATTGAAAAACATTAGGAAATAAGACAAAGAAATATACTCAGTGCACTTATAAATGAAAGAATGTTCCCTTCCCTCCCACCTCAAAAACAACAACAAAAACCCCACAGCAAAACTAATTGACCGTCTATAGTTTTCACATTGGATTCCACATATGTTACCAATGCTGAGGTCAGTGTCTCTTTCTTGTCTGAAGTGGATGAACAGATCGTTGGCCTTTCATTTTGCTCAGGGACCCCTCTCTTCTCAGGAGGAAGGAAGGTAGAGTCAAATCTCCATCATTGGCAGAGGATTATGTACTTTTCACTTTATTCATGACAAATCTTGGGGAGGTCAGGTATGATTGCTTTGCTTTCAACTGCTTTGTTGACATCAGTGCTGCTCCCATATAAAGTTCTCATCCCAGGTTGGGGAGGGGTTTGGCATCTTTCATAATGCATTGGGAAAACCTTGCAAACCAAAATACATACACTTTACACCCTGGAAATGTGTCAATAACCTAAAGGTAAGATAAAGAAAAGCATGTCAGATTTGCTTAAGCAGAGAGGTACAGTATAGAAGCGAAATAATGCAAGAAAATGAAGAAGAAAGTATAAAAAGAGCTTCCTGTTATTCTTTCCCTGGATAGCTTCCTTTTTATTTGAAACAATTATGAAAATTTTATGATTACTGAAAATATTATAAGATTAATGGAATTCAATCCAATTGCATTTTTAAGTGCCTACTCTCTGCCAACTAGGTGCTACTGGTACAAAAACACAGATGAGACCACTTTTGCCCTCAAGGAGCTTACATTCTACCAAGGGGATACAGTATTTCAAGAAAAGTAAATTAAAAAACATATTTTTAAAAACATAAAAATAAGTTAATTCAGCAGGGAATGGAGTAGTAAAAAGATGGGGGAATTAAATGAGGTTTGTGATGGAAGAATGGCAGTTCAGTTCAGCTTCAAAAGGAGCTTCAAAAAAAAGAAGCACAGGCAGGCAGAGGTGAAATTTTAAAAAATGGCAGACAGCCTTGGCAAAAACATTGAAGTAGAGATGAACTGAGGGACCAACAAACAGGCTAATGTGTGATCAGCCTAGAGAGAATTGTCGAGCCAGCTTGGGAGGGATTGTAAATGTCAGACAAAGGAATTTATATTTTATCTTGAGGGCACTAAGGAGTCTCTTAAGTGCTTTGATCAGACTTAGAAATAACAACTCAGTAACCAAACTGGAGAGAGTGGGATAATTTAAAAAATTATTGCAATAATCTAGGAAAGGAGTGCTGAGGACAAGCATTAGGAAATTGTGTTGTGGAGAGAATGGAAGAGATGTCAGAATGATGGGATGGCAGAATCAACAAGATTTAATAGCTCGTTGGAAATAGTAGAAGGTAAGGTAAAGGAGAGTGACGAATAAGTTGTGAATGTGGTTGATAGGGAAAAAAATGGTGCTCCCCTCTAGAGCAAAAGGAGGAAAGGTGAATTGAGGGAGAAAGATAATTGGTAGTCCAATTTAATTCAATTCTACAAACATACAATTATGTTCCTAATTTATTTAAACTATGCTGTGATACTATTACTAGGCCTATACCACTCCGAAAAGGTAAATGAAAGAACTCCTATATATGTAGCAGTTTTTTTAGACTGGCAAAGAATTAGAAACTAAGGAAGTGCTAATCAATAGGGGAATAACTGAACAAGTTATGGTATATGAATATAATGGAATACTCTTGTTCTGTATGAAATGATGAAGGGATGGTTTTAGAGAAACCTGGAAAAAAGTAGTATGATTTGATATAACATGAAGTGAGTAAAGCAAGGGGAACAACTTATATGATTATTACAACACTGTCAAAACAAACAGTTCATCAGACTTAAGAACTGATCACCGTGGTAACCAATCATGATGTCGAAGGCCAAACATGAAGCATGCCTCCCATCTCTTAACAGAGATGGAGAATGAGACCTATATTTTTGGACATGGCCCATGTGGAAATTTGATTTGCTTGACTTTGCATATTTTTGAAGGTTTTTTTTTTTTATAAATCAAGGGGTAGGGTGAGAGAGAAAGAAAATGAATTCTTATGAATTGAAAAGTGAATAAAATTTTAAAAAGAAATTGCATTTGAAGATAAAGAGTATGGCAGCAGCAAGTAAGATCAACTGAAGGAAGCAAAGGGGGAAAAAATAGGAGTGCCAGTTAGAAAGCTATTACAGCAATCCAAACATGATATTATAAATGTCTGGTAATAGGGATAGAACAGAAGGCATAAACAGAAGGAATATTCTGAAGAAAAAAATCAATCTGAGTTGGTGAATATTTGGAGATAGGAAATGTTCAAATGCAAGCAGAAATATTCACTTTATAATATACATACAAGCACTATGCAAATGATTTGTTATTTGTGATTGAATCAATGTTCTCCTCTCTTAATATGAATAAAGGGTAGTTAGCAATAATTTAGAAGATCAGGAAGTTTACTAAGAGGGGAATCAGATACAAACAAACAAAAAACCCAACACTGTGCTGTGGTGGTTCCTCTTCATAATATGGGACAACTAATTGCAATTACATGATTAAAGTAATTGAATAAAAACAAAAGAATGGAGGAAAAAATCTCCTATTAGAATTATAAAGGTATTTGATATTATTGTTAATTATTTTGGCTGGCTAAGGATGAACAAAAAACAACATTTCAACCTTTGTTTTAAAAATCCAAAATACCTCCATTCTGTTTACTGACTTAGTAAGCATAATAGTTGAAAAAATATTGAATATGGTGTATTTCATGATTTTTTTTGGTTTTCTTTTGCTAAATCTTTAAAATGAGGTTATTTTCTTACAGTATAGTTATTTCTCCTCAACATAATATGACAGTATTTGTCACATAGCATCTTAATAGTTGTCTATGGATTGATTGACAAAATAATTCTTTTTGATTGAGGTTCTAGCTACATACATACATACACATATAGTTTTTTTTTTTTAATGTGGATTGTTTCTGTCTACTACAAAATAAGTTGAAACGGCTAAAGGAATGCTTCTCCACTCTTCAGGTTATGAGAAGAAAAGAAAGCATGTCTTCAATGGGAAAACTAAAAAGAAAAGAAACTGATGAAGTTGCAGTTAATATGAATCTGTCTAGGGTAGTTGAAGGGAAGGAGAGTGTGACACACAGAAAGAAAGGGAAAAGTGCCACTAAACTCTTGGGGATAATTATAAAGTTTGAGGCTTTTGTCCATAATTAATGACCCAGGAACTCTGAGAAAAAAGCTGCTCCCTCAACTGAATGAGAAATGTCCATGGGTGCCACCAAAAGAGAGGACATTTAGTACTTGGGACAGGGAAAAAGAAATACTCATGATTGGTAACTTAGTATTGAAAGGTTCCAGAGGAACTATAGTATGTAGATCTGATGTGAACAATTGGGAGATAGGCGTGCTATCTCTCTGGGGCAATGTAGCTGGATTGAAACAGAGAGACTCTTAAAATTTGTCACACCTGTTGAGCACCACCAATTCCTGGTGATTGGTTTGAAGACAAACGGATCACCAGAAGAAGCATTTTACAGGACTACGATGTCTTTGAGAGGAAAGTGAAGATATTTGTAGCACAGGTGACCTAATCATCACTAATGTGACTTAAAGATAGAGGTTTTCAAAGGAGGATGTGGGGAAATGAGAAGATGGTCAAGAAGGTAGCTTTGGAAAATAGAATTTGTATCACCTAATCCACGCTTACAATGCAACAACAGTGGGCTCTTGATGAGGGATGAAGCAAAAACAATGAGGAACCATAAAAATATATTTACCCTTAAGGATCTGATCAAGAGAATTTAAACTTAAAATAGAAAGAAAGGGAGAAAAAGTGAGAGGCAGTATGATATACTAGAAAGACTACTGACCAATTTGGAGTCATTGGACTTGTGCTCAAATCTTGGTTCACTAACATATGACATTTGTTTTATTATTTATCTCTCTGGGTTCAGTTTATTCATCCTTAAAATGGGAAGGCTGAACTAAGGACTCCTCCAGCTCTAAATCTATGATACTTTAATGGTCTACATATATGTACTAAGTCAAATATCACAGACATGATATTGGAAGAATATTAGTGATGACCCAGTCTTAGCACTTCATACAAGGTTATATTCAGATGGAAATGTGCAAAATAGCAAAGCATGGAGAATGACTGGTTATTTCAACACAAGGAAGTAAATATGACCTCATAGGTATGATTGAGTTTGGTCCATTTCCTGGAATACAACAATGGAAAACATGGTTTCCTGTTTTTGTTTCGTTGTTTTTGATGGACTGTGAATTTAATATGTGTCAACAGTGTGGTAATGTAGTCAAAGAAAAACAATCTTGTAGCAGCAGAAGCACAGGCATCTAAAACAATGGGGTTTATACTCTTGCTGAACTTTGCCCTCATCAGACTACATCTGTGATATTTTGTTCAGTCCTAGGAGCCCCATTTTAGAAAGGACATTGATAAACTGGATCCTATTCCAAGGAAGGTGCCATGTAGATGTTAAAGGGACAAAGAAAGTCACATCTTAAGAGAATACAATAAAAGAACAGAGGATGTTTAACTTGGAAAAGGGAACTCTTGGCTAGGGTATGTGATCTCTGACTTTGATATTTAAAAGTCTCTCCTGTGAAAGACTAATGCACCTTGTTTTGCTCCATCACATAAGACTGAAGCAGGAACAGGGGGAAGAAGTTATAAAAAGGCAGATTTTGACCATATGATAGTAAAAAACAAAACAAATAAAAAAAACCAAGACTTTCTAGCAATTCAAACCATCCAAAAGTAGAATGACTTATCATGTTTTCCATCATCTAACTTCTTCAGAGATTGGATGACTGCTTGTCAGTGATAACGGTTTCCAATATGACTTGGAGTCCATGACCTCTGAAATTCCTTTTAAATTTGAGATTCTATGAAGTATTTAAAAAACTATAATATACACACAGAATAATATCATTCAATAGGAATGGATGGCATCTTCAGCAAGGTAGAGTTTGATTATATATACAAAGCAAATGCAAAGAGAACTGTTCCTCAAGAGTTGCACGGATATTCAGGGATAACAGTCATGGGAAGGGGGACAGAAGCCAACATGGAACATCACGGAGGGTTACACACACCTCTTTCCATTGCTCCATACCCCCACTTCCTCACTCCCACCCCTATCTTCAGCTCCTCAGAAATGCTTAGATAATCTGTGCACTCTGATCTGGGGCCCAAAGTCACTTAGCACTCACATGTATGTAGAATTTGAGGCAAAAAGTGGATTTAGTGCTAATAGGAGGACTACCCCATTATCTACGAGGGAAGGCAATGAGGTAGTATGAATCCCTGACATCAGGATATCTTCTGAGTTGTCAAATAAGGTAGGAGAAGGGACCCAGGATAACTCTGACTATGGTACAGCAAACAAGTAGGTAGAGAGGGGGATGATGCTAGGTCTCTGTCAGTTGAACCTTAGCATAAATGCATCCTGAGAGTCTGGAAAACAGATTTTCTTTGCCTTGCAGCTATGTGGCACAGTGGATAATGAGCTGGGCCTGGAGTCAGTGAGACCTGAGGTCAAACATAGCCCCAGACACTTACTAGTGGTATGACTCTGGGCGAGTCACTTAATTATAGCTTGCCTCAGTTTTCCCAACTGTAAAATGAAGGAAAGTAACCCCTTCCTCCTAGAGTTGTTATCAGGACTAAAGGAGATAGTAAGTATAAATTACTTAGAGCATCACCTAGCACAGAGTAGGCATAATATAAATGTTAGCTGTTATTGGCTATTAAATATTTCTAACAATTAGATACATTTAGGAACCAAATGGATTGCTATGGGTGTAAATGATCATATTCCTGGAGATCTTCAAGCAGAGGCTAGATCATCAAAGTTATATTAGTGTTAGTAGGGGTTCCTACTCAGGTTCATTTTGGACAACATTTCTGAGATCCTTTTTCACCCTGAGATTCTATAGCAATGTCCCATAGGCCAACAAATACACACCTATATTGTTTAAGTGCTCTATTTGGAGTTAACAAAGCCCAGATCTGGTGCTTTCATTGCTTTTTCATGTCTCTAGCCCTCAATTCCCTCAGTTGAAAGGTATTGGATTGAACACTACGGTCCCCTGCAGGCCTGAGAGAGTATAAAGATCTTTAGATTCTCTCATAAGCTTAACAACTCTAAAATCAATTACTATTATGAGCAAGTTTGATTCAATAAACCCTTATGAAATGAATACTATGTACAGGGGGAATTTAAAAAAAGTAAGTTACAGTATTTGCCTTAGGAGTTCACATTCCAGTCTTTCATATACTATTTGCTAAACTCATATGACTCCTTTCTTGTATGACTCCCTCCACTTTTTTTTTTTAGGAAAAGAGACATGTTCCCATTCCCATCCTCATCAATGAATATTGGACTTAGACCCAGAGGAGGTGAGGAAACCTTATACATTAGTAAAGAATGTGGAAAATGTTCAGGTGAGTGGGGAGATATTTCATTTGTTAAGGGTTTATAAAGCTGACTCCACATAAGCTTATTGCAAATAATGCCATCCATTCAGTAACTGAACACAAATCAATGATCTAATGAACTTCAGAATAACCACCCAAGCTCTCCAAGCAGGACTAATTATGCTTCTTCCTCCTCTTGCCTTGTCTTTCCCCAAAAATGATTCCAACCTTTAGGTTTTGATATTCAAAGTACTTTTTGTTTCAAATCTCCCTTATTAGAGAGTCTCTCTAGCCTAGGACTCAGTGAAGTGTGCAAGGACATACCAACCTGAAAGAGGCCCATAGCTAATGTAACAGACTGAGGGGCCTCCAGGCACTATTTGGACATCCCTCTAAGGCCTATAGCAAATAGACACAGAAATCAAGATGGCCCATACCAATTACAGATATTTGGTGTGTAGACAAATAAGTTTATGGGACTTTGGAGTCCCTGTACGAATGGTAAGGAACTAGGGAAAATCTTTGATTTTTTTAGAGAAATGACTGAAATATTCACATTTAGAATCATGATATTTAATTAAATGATTAGAAAATGACTTTAAGTATATTTTGAGAGTTGCATACTCAATAGGATACAGCAATCTACCTTACCCTATAAGGAAATAAAAATGGATGGGAATAACAAAATGGGAGGAGAGATTGATAAATGGAAGGGGAGATTGGGGAGAATCATGATCATAATTAAAATACTTGTGAGGAGGGAAAGGGTAAGGAGTGAGAGGGGGATAAACAAAGAAAAATTGAATGGAGGCAGATACACAATTAGTTATCATAACTATATATATAAATGGAATGAACTCACCCATGAACCAGAAAGCAACAGCAGAAAGGAGTAAAAATCAGAATCCTACAATAAGTTGTTTTCAAGAAACATATTTGAAATAGGAAATACACACAGGCTAAAGTAAGGGGCTTAAACAGAATCTATTAACCTTCAGCTGAAGCAAAGAAAGCAGATCTCAGACAAAGCAAAAGCAAAAACAGATCTAATTAAAAGAAAAAAGGAAGGACATTATATCTTGATGAAATGTATCATAGACAATGAAGTTGTATCAATACTAAATATAGATGTATCAAATGGTATGGCATCTACATTTTTGAAGAGGTTGAATGAGTTACAGGAGGAAATAGATAACAAAACTATGCTAGTGGGGGACTCAATTGTCCCCTCTCAGACCTAGATAAATCTAACTAAACAATAAACAAGAAAGAAGTTAAGGGAGTGAATGAAATTTTGGAAATGTTAGATACAGATATAGTTAGACCTCTGAAGAAATTGAATGTGAATAGAAAGGAATATACCTTTTTCTCAGCAGTACATGGCATCTACTCAAAAACTGAGTTAGTACAGACCTGCACAACTTGCATCCTATAGGCTACTTGTGACCCAAGGACTGCTTCCGACATGCCAAAGAATTTCGGGTGGCCCACAAAAAATGCAGAAATCTTTTGACTTGAAATCCTTTGACTTGCCACAAGTGAGCCTCAGGCTTCCCATGAGCCACAGTTTATTAATTCTTGTTTTAGTACATAAAAACCTCACAACCAAATGTAAAAAAAAAAAAAATGGAAATAGTAAATGCATCCTTTTCAGAGGATAATGTAATAAAAATTGCATCCAATAATGAGCAGTGGAAATATATATTAAAATTAATTGGAAATTAAATAATCTAATCCTAAAAAAAAGTGTGATCCATTTTTCCCGCAATAACAATAGGTAATTCCATTAAAGGAAATGACAACAATGAGACAATACGCCAAAATTTATGGCATGCAATTGAACTGGTATGTAGGGGAAAATGTATGTTCCTAAATGCTTGCATCAGTCAAATACAGAAAAAAAATCAATGAATTGGGCATGCAACTAAAAGTAACTAGAAAAAGAAGAAATTAAACATTCCCAATTAAATAGCAAATTGAAAATCCTGAAAATCAGAGGGGAGATTAAAAAATTTTAAGTAATAAAACTATTGAAGTAATAAAAAAAAACACCTAGAAACTGGTTTGATGAAGAAAAAAAGCATTAAAATAGACAAGCCATTCATTAATTTGGTTAATTAAATTAATTAATTAAAATTAATTAAATTAATTAAAAAAAGGAAAAATGAAAACCAAATTAACTAGTATCAAAAATGAAAGGGGTGAATTCACCACTGATGAAGAGGAAATTAACATGATTGTTATGAGCTATTTTGTCCAATTATATGCCAATCTAAATGAAATGAATGAATATCTACAAAAATATAAATTACTCCGATTAACAGAAGCAGAATTAAATACCTAAATAACCCAATATCAGGGGAAAAAAATGAGCAAGTCAAGAATGAACATCCTAAGAAAAAAAATCACAGGACCAGAAGAATTCCCAAGTGAGCCAAATATTAAAAGAATAGTTTATCCCAGTGCTACATAAATTATTTGGAAAAACAGACAAAGAAGGAATCCTACCAAAATCCTTTTATGTCACAAATATGTTGCTAATACCTAAACTGAGAAGAGCCAAAACAGAGAAAGAAATATATAGACCAACTTCCCTTTATGAATATTGATGCAAAAAAATTAAATAAAATACTAGTAAAGAGATTACAGCAATATATCTCAAAGATCATACAATATGATCATGTGAAATTTATACCAGGAATGTGGGACTCAATCAATATTAAGAAAACTACCAGGATACTTGACCAAATTAATAACATAATCAACAGAAATCATATGATTATCTCAATAGATTCAGAAAAAGTCTTTGACAAAATATAGCACCTATTCTTATTAAAAATATTAAAGCACATAGGAATAAATGGAACTTACCTTAAATTGATTAATATTATTTATCTAAAATTAGCAGCAAGCATTATATGTAATGAGGATAAGCTAGAAGCCTTTCCAGTACAATCAGGGATGAAGCAAAGATCTCATTGTCACCTGTATTATTTAATATTGTACTAGAAATGTTAGCCATAGCATTAAGAGAAAAAAAAGAATTTAAAGGAATAGAATAAGCAGCGAGGAAACAAAAAAAATATCACTCTTTACATGTGATATGAGGTTATACTTAGAAAATCCTAGAGAATCAACTAAAATTACTTGAAATTATGAACCACTTTAGCAAAGTTGCAAGATACAAAATAAACCTATGCAAATTATCATATATATTACCAACAAAATCCAGAAGCAAGAGATAGAGAAATTCCATTCAAAATACCAGTAGACAGCATAAAATAATTGAGATTCTACCTGCCAAGACAAACTCAAGCTTTCTATGATCACAACTATAAAATTTTTCATGTAAATAAAGTCAGATCTAAACAACTGGAAAAACATCAACTGCTCAGGGATGGGCTGAGCCAATATAATAAAAATGACAATTCTACCAAAATCAATCTATTTATTCAGTTCCATACCAAACTATCAAAAATTATTTTATAGGGCTAGAAAAAAATAATAAAATTCATTTGGAAGAAAAAAGCTCAAAGATATCAAGGGAATAAATTTTAAAAATGTGAAAGAAGTTGGTCTAGCTGTATCAGATCTCAAACTGTATTATGACGTAATAATTATCAAAACGATTTGGTACTAGCTAAGAAACAGAGTGGTGGATCAGTGGAATAGACTAAGTACAAATTAAATCACAGTAAATGACCACAGTAATCTATTATTTGGTAAACCAAAAGATCCAAACTTTGGGGATAAGAATCCACTATTTGACAAAAATTGCTGGGAAAACTGAAAAATAGTGTGGCAGAAATGAGATGTACATCAAAATTTCACATCATTATAATGTTAATGTAAGGTTAATGGCAGGTTAAGAAGAGTTAAAGATCTTCCATGCCCATTAATAGGCTTCAGATGAGGCACAGGGTCATGAGGGGTCCTGGTTTGGAAGAAGGTTCTTGTGTTAGATGAGACTCTGGGTAACTGCTAAGGAGCCCCGGCTTTGAAAATCCAGGAGCTGCTGCTTCTTTCTCTCTGGTAACTACATATGCATTGTCTATGGTATGACAGTTGGAAGCCCTGTCTGTTGGTCTTTCTGTTTGTAATTTTTGTTTATATTTTCTCTGAAGTTCAGGGTGCTGATCTTTTCCCCTGAACTAAGTCAGTGATATGTGTGCTTGATTAAAATACATTGTTGACCCCACAAACGTTGCTTTCTTTTTAGAAAAGCAGCTCTAAGAATCTGTACAGCAGGCCTTCCTGTGTATGCCAGGTTCTTGCTGTTGCAATTCTATACCAAGATAAAGTCAAAATGGGTACATAATCAGACAAAAATGGTGATATCTTAAGCAAATTAGAGGAGCATAGAAAACTTTACTTGTCAACTCTTTAGATATGGGAAAACTTTATAACCAAACAAGAGACATAGAAGATCATAGGAAATAAAATAGATAATTTTTGTTACATTGAAGGTTTTTTTTAATTGTACAAATAAAACTAATTCAAACAAGATTAGAAGAAAAACAGGAAAAAAGGAAAATCACAGTAAGTTTCTCTGATGAAGGCCCCATTTCTCAAATATGTAAAGAATTGCATCAAATTTGTAAAAATATGAGTCATTTTCCAGTTAATAATTGGTCAAAGGATATGAGCAAGAAATTTTCAAAAGAAGAAATCAAAGTTCTCTATAGTCACTTGAAAAAAAATGCTCTAAATCACTACTGATTAGAGAAACAAAAAAATTAAAAACACTATCAGACTGACTAACATGATAGAAAAGGAAAGTAACAAATGTTTGAGGGGATATGGAAAAGTTTGTATAATCATGCACCACTGGTGGAGTTGTGAACTGGTCCATCCATTCTGGACAACAATTTAAATTAAAATTATGCCCAAAGGGCTATAAAACTGAGCATACCTTTTGACCCAGCAATATCACTACTAGGTCTGTATTCCAAAGAGATCAAAGAAAAGGGAAAAGGACCTATATGCCACAAAATATTTATAGTGCTCTTTTTGTAGTAGAAAGGAACTGAAAACTGAGGGAACGCCCATCAATTGAGGAATGGCTGAACAAGGTGTGATACAAGATTGCGATAGAGTTCTATAAGAAATGATGAACAGGATGGTTTCAGAAAAATCTCGGAAGACTTATATGAACTGATACAGAATGAAGTAAGCAGAACCAAGAAAATATAATACTCAGTAACAGCAATTTTGTATAATGAACAATTGTGAATGACTTGGCTATTCTGATCAATGCAAGGAGCCAAGTTAATTCTGAAGGACTTATGATGAAATCTTTCCAGAGAGACAATTGATAGATTCTGAGTGCTAATGTGGATATATGTTTTTCCTTATTTCAAATGTATAACTAATATCATATTTCTTGCTTTCTCCATGGGTGGGGGTAAGGTGGGCAAAAGGGAGAGAACACAGTACACAATCTGTAAGAAGAAAGGAATGTTAAAAAGACATAAATGTATTTAAAAACAACACAAACAAAAATACTAAATTGTTCTCTTGGTAAAAATTCACTCATTTGCTCCTGATTCCGCTCTCTAGGACCAAATACAACTAGTTCCATTCCTCTTCCACATTACAGTCTCTCAAATACCTGAAAAAAACTTTCAAATGTCTCTTCTTTGGGCCATCAACCTCAGGTTCTTCAACAGATCCTCCATATGACATTCCACCATGCTGGTTTCTCTCCTGTGTGCACTCTCCAACTTTTAAATGTCAGACCTATCAATGGTTCCAATTCTTCTCTTCTGAGAAGATAGAGTTAAAAGCCTTTAGCCCTTGCACTCATCAAGCTAAATGAGTTTAAGTTGGCTGAACTCACTTTAAGCTGAATATTATTGTTTCTTGTAAGTATTACAACTATAATTCGTATATTGGATGATTACATGGCTTATCTGATGATTAGGATTTGGCTAATGGTAGATCTGATGATTACAGAAACAGAAAGGACATTAGAGAAGATCTAGTTTAACCCCTTCATCTTATAGACTAGGAAATTGAGACCCATAGGGTTCAGTAACAAGAGGGGTAATGGGCCCAGTGGTCACACAGGTACCAAGTGATATAGTTAGGATTTAAACCAGATCTTCTGACTCCAAATCCAGGACTCTTTCCATTGCACCATAGTGATTCCAAAAAGGCAATACAAAGACATAGTGGGTACAGGTAAGAATTAGCATATTACTAACAACTTGCTCAACAAAAGTGATATAAAATTATCAAGGAAATATAGAGTCACAAAAAAAGTTGACCAGTCATGTTGAAAATGAGAGGCAATACATGAATGACCCATGGATATCCATAGAAATATTAGAAGACCTAGAGAAAGGTCTTCAGTTGGCTTTGTAGATCCTTTGTGGAAGATATATAGGAAGACACTGAAAAAAATGCACAAGATAAGAAAATGTGTTAGTGTCACTGTCTACACCAGTGGGAAATGGCTATCCCCAGAAATAAGCACTGATGCCAAAGGAGGTCTGATGAACAAAAGCTGAAAGGAAGTGCTACCCACACACTTGAGGTGCTAAACCAGGGACTGATAATGGGGCAATTAAATGATAAGACTGTGATTTTATGTTCTTTCTTTCAGGATTTAATATTAGTCAGAGTTTTCTTTTAGTGTTAACATTAGATAATACTGATATTAAACAGAGTTTGGACCTCAGCTAAAACTTACATGTTACTATGTGATTTATTTCTTTGGTTGGACTCCTAGATCAGCTTTATCTCAGAATGCACATTCCCTCTACCCAACCCTTAGTGTATTTAGTGTCTGTAACTGAGTTCTTATTGGATGTTTTATTCTTTTACATCTACATCCTATCTGTACTAGAAAATTCTAAGTTCCAAAAGTGCTGAGATAATGTATCAATGGTCATTAAACATCTAGAACCTTCCATACTACCATGCATATAATCTGCTCTGAGGATCATTAGAATCATCCTCAGGAGATACATAGTCAGAAGTCATCTTTGAGTGATGTAGCTCCTAAAGCAAACTATCCTATGTTTCTCCCCCTCAATATTTGTACCCTGTTAAAATAAATATGGAAGACTGACATAAATAATAAAAAATATTACATAGTATTCAGCTTGAGCAATGTTGTGGATGAAAGGAAGCTCAACTCTGTGTACTTTGTCCCACTAGTGTTGCTTTTGGGTGGACAGAGTTAGGGACTTATTAAATGTACATAGAAGAACTTTGTTCCAAAATTGGGAAATTTTGACTACAGGCACCGACCATGGTAAAATTTCTGCAAAATTCCAAACATCTGGATCAGAGGTGAAAAGTTCAGCTGAGAATTGGGAGCTGGGGGTGGGGGAAGAGAGTTATTGGAGAGATTCCTCAAATCCATATGTGTATTGAGTATTCCCACTTTTATCTTTATTTAGCCCCCCCAAAATTATGCAGCGT
This sequence comes from Potorous gilbertii, assembly GCA_028658325.1. Taxonomy (NCBI): domain Eukaryota; kingdom Metazoa; phylum Chordata; class Mammalia; order Diprotodontia; family Potoroidae; genus Potorous; species Potorous gilbertii. The sequence continues at coordinate 67,656 of JAQQSK010003403.1, forward strand.
GACTCAATAGAATAAACAGACAAGCAAGCCTCCTGTAGACTGAATAAACAATGGGTCTCTCACATATATATGTAATGAGATTCACAGGGAGACTACATCTACCGCTTCCAGAAATGTCTCTCATAAGCTAATTCAATCTCTGCTCCATAACTGTTATTTTTAAATGTATATACATACAGCTATGATTAATACAAGCAAATTGATTTAAAAGCATGACTGAGTTCATAATTTCTTTGTGACATTATGATTTGTGTTATCCAGAACTTCTCAGAGTTTCATTGGTGGACTCTAGGGAGTCCCTTAGACCCTTTCAGAGAATCTGTGATGTCCAAGATCTCTCTTATAAGAATAACAAAACATTTTAAATTCTAATAGGGCAAATATCCCATATAAGCAAAAGCTCTTTGGAATCCTCAATACTTGTTAAAAGGGCAAAGGGGCTTCTAAGGATTCCAAGGCTGAGTCTGAGGACTGCTCATGTAATAAATAATAGGGAAAATAATATGAAGCAGGTCTGTAAAGTTTTTGACATTGTAAAGAGCTCTTCATTCTTGAAAAGTCTGGGAGCCATTGGTATAGACCAAATTATGGTTTGGGTGAATGGTTACCTTCAGCCAGCAGAAGAAATGATTTGGAGAAATAATAGCAGTCTTCAAGTATTTGAAAGGCTATCATGTAGAAAATGGATTAGATGTGTTCTTTTTGGTCCTAGAGGGTAAGAACTATTTTATTTTTGTTTTTGTAGTAACTAGTACTATGCTTGGCACCTAGTAGGGAAAAGACCAATGATTTAATTAACACGGGGAATGATTGGGAAACCCTCTCCACCTATACAGATTGGTAACTTCTCTGTAACTTATACTATTAGAAAATGACTTAGAGCACTAAGAAGTTAAAAGATTTGCTCAGGGTCATATGCTTAATATGTGTCAGAGGTAGGATTTGAATCCAGGTCTTCCTGGATCCAAAGTTAGTTCTTTCTGATCTCTATTTTATTTATTAAGTAGACATTTAAACATTTGCTCAATGAATGAATGAACACAGAGCAATGTTTAAAAATTACAGAGAGGCAGGTATTTCCTTAGGTAAGGAAAAACTTTCTAATAATCATAGATATCCAATAATGGAATGAACTGCCTTTGGAGAATATCAGTTCTTCACTGGTGAAGACAGACAACTACTTGAAAGGGATGATGCAGAGAGGATTCTCATTCAGAGACAGTTTGTACTAAATAGCTGGTTAAGTTCGGTGACCTATTAATAGCAAACATAGGACAGAATAATATAATGGAAAGAAAAGAAGCTTTGAAGGATTTGAAAACTGATAAACATGATGACCAACTGTGATTGCAGAGGACCAATAAGGAAACATGCTACCCACTCCCTTACTGAGAGGTGATAGACTCAAGATACAGAATAAGACATCTATTTTGAGCTGTGACAAATATAAGATGTTTTCTAACTGTATATTTGTCACAAGGGTTTTGGTTCTGTGAGGTTTTTTTTTCCTAGTTGGGTAAAGATAAGGAGAAGGGAAAGAAACTGTTTTTATTCATTAAAAAACAAACAAACAAAACAACTAGTTTAATTTACTTTTTTCAAAAAGAATGCTGGGTTTGAAGTCATGAGACCTGGATTTGAGTCAACTCTGCTACATACCATCTGCATTATCTGTAGAATTTTTTTCACTTCTGTAGGCCTCAGTTGCCTCATCTGTAAAATGACAATGTTGGAACTGATGATCTTTGATCCCCTCCAATGTGAAAATCCCAACAAAAAGGCCGTACTCCCTTAATATTAACAAGGAATTTCACATACACAGTCATATTTGGTCCTCAAAATTTCACTAAATCATTAAGTCAGTGGGTACTTCTACATGTGAAGACTCTTCCCCCTGTACAGATGGCAACCCATCCACAGCTTAAGTTCTTGGAGGATTGCCTGAAGCTTGGTCATTTGCCTAAGGTCATAGAACTAGCATCTGCCAAGGGTGGTATTTCAACCACATGATTCAACTCATTCATCCTGACTCCTATTTTACAAATGAAGACACTAAGGTTTAGAGAGATTAAATAATCTGTCTACAGTCACTCAGCTAGTTAGTGTCAGGGTGAGGACTCAGACCCTCTTGATTCCAAGTCTAGTTCACTTTCTGCCATACTCCTCTACCTCTCCTTACTCTTTGTTTGATACTGTGTTTTTAGGGGCCTCAGGTGGTTCTTCTCATCATCTTAGCCCTTAGGTCATATGTCATGTGGCCTAAACCCAGAGCCCATCTGGATGGCTTCTGCACAAGTGACCAGGCAATTTGGCCTTATTCATTCTCTAGCCTGAGGGCAGGCTGCTTTCAGCTGAGAGACTGTTCTCTCTCAGAAGGCAGAACTGGACTGATGAGGGAAATACTCTAAGGGGTAGAGAACAAAGGACATGCCTTGTCTCTGTCACCCTGAGGAGAAAAAAAATAAAAAAAGGATTCCAATTCAAGTTGGAATTTTAAACTCCCAGGATGTGACAAGTCAGCGACTTCCCTTCCAAATCTAAAAACAGCTGGGTTGAAAAAACAAGCAAACCCAAACATATACATTAATCCCTATTGTGTTATTTTCTAGTTAAAGTATTTCTTTCTTTAAAATTCCCCACCAAAATTCTCCAAGAACTTTGGTTATGAATATTTAGAGAGACTCAATATATTGCTCTGAGTCATTTATTTGATTCGGCCTCCTTTGTTCCAGGGCCAATAAAAGGATAGACAAATGCAAGGACTCATGCAGATGGGTTCTGTTGTCAAACACTCTCCCTGGCCCCCCCCCAGAGAAAATAATACAGACAGAAAAATTGAATCATCTGTCAAAAAGAACAGCAAATTCAGAAAGCTCCCACAATGTATCCACAAGAAATCACTCACATTTATATAGTACTTCTCCTTCCTAAGTGCTTTAAGGCTTGGAGAGTTCCCTGCTCCTCTCAATCTCTGGAGAGAAAGCAACCCCTGATATACTCCACAGAGAGAAAAATAGAAAGTATTTGTGATCTATTTCTCCCCTTCTCATTTTCCTCCCCTCTGTATATAGTTATGCACACTCATACCTCACTAGAGACAATAGATGTGTTCTTGAAAATGTATTTATAAATCAGATTCGCTATTTAAAGGAAGCTTGGATTGGATCCCTTTATAGTGTGAAATCAACCACAATACATCTGTTAGGAAGGTTTGGGGTTTAGTAATTTTAACTACTCTCAGAGAGGCAGCTCAGCATGGGATGTTTCAGGCTTGTTTCAAGCCCTACCTCTGACACATACCACCTGTGTGACCATAGACAGATGCTATAACTTCTTGAATTTGGACTTAGAGACAAGGTGTCAACCTGTTCCCCTGCTGATACAATCAAGTCTGGAACTATGACAACAAAATTACAAGGTACTTTAAGATTTCTGAAATGCTTTCTTTACAATCACCCTCCCAAGTTGGCAATAAAAGATTTTTGGTCCCATTTTTGTAGGAACAGAAAATGAGGCAAAGAGAGGTGAAATTACTTACCTAGGAAAATATGGATATGAAATGTCAAGGTTAAACTGGACACCAGATTTCCTGACTCCATGTCCTTCACTCTTTCTACTATATTAGGCTTTCCGGAAATGTCACAACTCTAGAAATAAATATACACCTCCTCACCCAGCATACTGTCACAACAAGAACAGAAGGACATAGCTTCTACTCCTGAATCTGCCGTTAACTTACTGGGACAATCCCCTCTCCTATGAGTTCCTTATCTATAAACTAAAGATGCTGGATAGCTGATATCTAGGGTGGCTTCCCACTTGGAGATTCTTTAGTTTTCCATATGTAACACTTAGAAATAATACAATAAGTATGAATGAATGAAAAAAAGCATTTTTAAGCACTTACTATACACCAAGGAATGTGATTAACACTGAAAATACAAATAGGAAAGCAAGACTCCCCTCCTGTTTCACATTCTAATTGGAGGAGAAATCACATACAGGATGAATGTGTTAGCTACAGATGAAATGGCAAAGATCAATGGCATATAGGGCAAATCAGCAAGGCAGATAACAAGGTTTGTGATTCCTTGGAAGATAGACAGACAGACAGACAGATAGACAGATAGACAGACAGACAGACAGATAGATAGATAGACAGATAGGTAGATAGATAGATGATGGACAGATAGATAAACAGGTATAATGTACTTCTGTTCTGGTACTGCACTAAGTGCCAGAATATAAATTAAAGCAAAAAGACAATCACTACCATCAAGGAATTTCATTCTCACAGGGGAAGACAGCACATACAACAAACAAGCTGAGAAACAGGAGGTCAGAGGAATAAGATACCCTTTAGGGCACAAAGTGGAGAAATCCAGTCAGGAATAGAGCCAGGAAAGAAGTAAGCATAGCTGCCTTGGGTCCTTCCACAACTCACAAAATGGGGTCATAGAGGCCAAGGAATCTCCAGAATAAGAAGACTGCTTGGATTGGAGGTGAAAATCAGGAAGGAAGGTAAAATAACTAGAACTTAAGTAGCATTTTGATCTTTGTAATACATTTTTGCATATGTTATTCCAAGTTAATCTTCAACTGGAACACTCTATCATGCCAGCTTCTTCCTAGTCTTTCTTTCCCAAGAGAGGTTGGCATCATTCATTTTCTTTCTTGAAACTGGAAGGCAGAAAAGTCAAGGATATCTCTCTTCTCTTGCTCCCATCAACTGTGTCCTGCCATTCATTAAGACAAAAAGCACTGACCTCCACCAATGAGGAGAAAGTTCCATACCAATGGACTTTGGGGCTGAGATTACTTAAGAAAATTTAGTGTCATCAAATATGTGATTAGGTAGATTTCTGTTACTTAAATTTCTATCTACCTTAGCTTGGTTATAAAATTGTACATTTTCTTTTCCCTTTTGAATAAATCCCTACAAATTTCCTCTTGTAGTGTGAAAATTGGGCTAAATGGGAAAGAAGGAAGTGGTTGCCATTTAAGATCTCCTAGAGGTGGTAACATCAGTAGAGGAAGAAAGACAGGTGGAAAAAAGACAAGTCACATTAGATGGTTCAACCTAGTCAGCTAAGAGTTATAGGAAGGTGAGAAGACTCGTTTTCTCAAGTTGGAGTTCAATGATCAGGAAAGCTTCATTAGGAGTGAAAAGGAAAATTCTAAAGGCCCAATGCAGGTCCTTTAAAGCAATCCCAAGAGCCTGACTGCTGATTAAAGAAGCCTCTGACCTGGGTTTCAATATCTGCTTCTTTGTACATTCAAGTATCAAACAGAAGCCTCCTCAAACCAATGCCCAAGTGGGTATGATCCATTTTGGCAGCTAGGTGGTGTAGTGGATAGAGCATTTGTGCTAGAGTCAGGAAGACGAGTTCAAATGGGACCTCAAACACTTACTAGTTGAGTAACCCTGGGCAAACCATTTAAGTCTCTTTGCCTCAGTTTCCTCATCTATAAAGTGAGCCAGAGAAGGAAATGGCAAACGATTCTAGTATCTCTGCCAAGAAAACTCCAAACGGGTCACAAAGAGTTGAACATGACTGAAACAACTGACCCATTTTATGAAGAATCAATACATTATAAAATCCAAACTTGAAAAAAGAGAACTTCAGAGAGCTTAACAACAGAGAGCTGCTCAGATTTATAAAAGGATTCACCAGAATGTTCCTTTTGAATAACAGTTTTCCCCGATGTAATTAAAATATGATTGAATTTATAAAAATTCAATTTACATGCAAGTTTTTATAGTACAATTATTACAGAAAGTGACATGTACTGGTGTAACTAGAGAATACTTGCTTTGAATCATAGTATAACTGAATCTGACAAAGTCAGAGAGAGCCAGACTCTATACCATGAAGGCATGAATTCTAGTCTTGCCCCTGATGAATACTGGCTGTGTGGTGTTAGAAAAGTCACTTCATCTCTCAGTGTTTTAGGTAATTCACTAAAATTATAAAATGCAAAGAATGTGCTTTCATAGATAGAGGGAGAATCCTCACCTGGGATCATCCTTATTTGTGCCAGTAAAAACAAGGGCCCAATATTATATCCCTTATAACTGAATCTATGATCCAATGAAGAGTTTTATGATAGAGTTTGTTGGTTTAACTCACTTTATCCAATCATGATCTCATATTCAGCTGCTGTTAGTATTTTGGTCTGGTTGACAAGGAGTTCATGGTAGAGAGTACCAACAAAATTAATTTTAGCAATAAGTACCATTAACTTGACTGTCATTGATCTCTTTAAAGCAAGAGATCAAGTCAATAGTCAGTCTGGGAATGCTAAAGGTTGGAAAAGACCCATGACATCATCTCATCTGTTCCCTTTGAAGCTGGCTTCCTATTAGACTGGGTCACATTATTTGCATTTGCTCTAGCTGTCTAAGAATCAGGTCAACCAGGGAAGTAAAAGTATCTGCTTATCCAACATTGTTGTCCACCAAACATTTAACTCTCAACTGTGTCTCCAAAAATCTGTAGCATGAGCAGTGGCCACACCCTGGTAAATCGTCTTGATAGATAAGCTAAACCAGATTGAGGGTAATCAACAGGCCTCAAACCTGTTAAGTTTACCTGTAAGTTAGCAGGATATTTACCCCAAGCATGAGAAAACTTTCCCTGGTGGAATGGGTGTATGAGAGCAATTTATTCCAACAGCCATGAAGGTGACTGAAGCAAGCACTGTGGAATGCTAAGAGCTTGGTCAGACACTGAAGATGCTAGTCATCCCCTGCATCTCAATCCATTGCCAGTCATCCTGACTTCTGCCAATGGCTCTGGAAGAGAGAGTGTGGCTGATGACTTTGTGTGACTCTGCCTCAATTAAATCCAGTTCACAGGAGTAAAGACCTCACCTTGTGATGACTGACCTGCTTCAAAAACTAAGGCAAGCAACAACAATTTTGTTGACAACCCTATGAATAAAATCAGAAGTGAGCAAAATTGATCTTCCTGCCCTATACCTTTTCTTTTTTTTCTTTCTCTCTCCTCTTCACCACCCTTCACTTGATTCCTGGTGCCATGGCATCCCGCAATGAGTCTTCTTAGGAAACACCAAATTGAATTTCTTTCTTCACCCTGGCCTCAAACAAAACTGGCCAGCTTAGTGCTATCATGAGGATAAATGGATAAACTATATCAAATGTTTTGCGAACTTGAAGGAGCTTGGAAAGAAATAAATGTTTTATTAATTTGGTTCCCTTCTACTACCTGTCACTTTCAAAAACAACTAGAATCATGGAAATACAATTTCACTGGATTGCAGAATTTTGAGATGGAAAACTCTTTAAAGAAGACCTAAGTAAACATCTTCATTTTCCAAACATGTTAAATGAGGCCTAGAAAGATGAATGGACTTTTCCAAGGTCATGGAGCTTAGTCAATAGTAGAAATAGTCTTCAAATGAAGAACCATTGACTCCAAAACTATTCTAGATTTAGAGGCGATACCTTTCAAGCTGTGATACTGACAACTTTCATGGTTTAATTAATACATTACCTCTTCCAAAGGAATTTAAAATTTAAGAGAGAAGTAAAACTTTAAGTTTGTACTTTTAAAGACCATATTTCCAATGGAGGTATTTCAGATACTGGGCAAAATCAGTAGGGGAAATATCTGAGGTATTTCTGAGACCCCTCTAGTTGCATGACATAGGTGACCAATTACTTTATCTACTTAAAAGATTAATAATGTGTCTACTAGGGAATAGAAGTTATTCCACACAACCATGATCCAAGTAGATGCCATACATGCTGACATGGGTCATATAGATGGTTAAGCCCATGAAGAAGACATTGTGACATAGTAGAAAGGAAACTGTGTTAGTAATTAGAAGACTTGATTCCAGTCTGAACTTTGCTATTCACTACCTTTGTGATCATGGGCAGCTTATTTAACCTTTCTGTTTCTCAGTTTCTTTGTCTGTAAAATGAAGGCTTAGATTAGAGAACATCTAAGGTTACTTCTAGTTCTAAATTTCTGATCCTATGATCCTACTTTGTATGTTGCCTTTGTCTTTTCAGGCCAACTGAAAGACTCCCTGAATTGCACTTCTTGTCCTGGATGGTGGCAAGACCCTCTGCTCTATACAAGGATCCCATGAAAATCAATGAATTCAGAAATGACTAGGGTGACAAGACCAGCCCTCTCAATTTTATACAATATACTACATGCTACCTACCCAACTATTGGGATAACATTTTTTTTTTTACCAATTTGTGGCAGGTTTAATGTCATTGTATTTCTTTTTATGTTTAAAATATCATATATGTATAAATATGTATGTGATATATTTGAAAAAATATGTGTAATATATAATAATAAATATGTATATAACATAAAATGTCAGTTTACTCATTTTGCGTCAGTTTAATGATTCTGAGTCTTGTTTTAGTGTTCCCAGGATATATATTATCTCAGTTGGATAGTCAGTTCAATTCAATAATTATTAATGGCCTACCCAAGACCCCAAACTTCTAGGGGATTGAAAAATACAAAGTTTGAGTAAAATACTGACCTTGCCAGAGGTACAGACAAATGTGGAGTTTCCTATCCAATAAGAAAATACGTTGTATACAGATACTTGAAGCATATAATAAGTGTCAATTACTTAGCAAGTTTTTTTCAAATGCTTATTTTGTACCATATGCTGTGCTAAGGACTGGACATGCAAAGAAAGACAAAATTATTATTCCCTGCCCTCAAGGAGACCACATTGTAATGTGAAGTCTGGGATGGGTGGAAGAGGTTGTCAAAAATATTAAAAGGAGTATTAGGAAAGGATACATGGAGGTAGGGGAATTTAAATCAGAATTCAGGAGGTAAAGACAAAGAGAAACAACAACCTAGAGGTAGGAAATGGAAAAAGAATGTAAGGCTCATTTGGGGACTAAGAATAGTTCTGTTGAGTGAAATACAGATTAAGTGTTGCATTTAGATGATACAGTGGAGAGAGCACTGGGTCTAGAGTCAGAAGGATCTGGGTTTAAATGTGGCCTCAGACACTTACTGTGTGACCCTGGGAAGTCACTTAACCTTGTGCACCTCAGTTTCCTCATCTGTAAAATGAGTTGGAGAAGGAAATGGCAAATCAGCATTTTTTGCCAAGAAAACCTCAAAAGGTGTCCTGAAGAGTCAGACATGACTGAAATAACAGCATAAATTAAAAGGATAGAGTGGTGATTGGGGAGGATCTTGAATGTCAGGGAAAGGATCTCACATTTTACTTAGGCGATAAGGATCCGATGATTTCATTTTGGTTTTTTGTTTTTTAAACTGAGGAAAGACATGAAAGAAGGAAAAGCATTGTGGCGACATTAGAGAAAATGGAGACCAGAGATGGGAAAACCTGTTAGGATGTTATTTTAAGAGTTCATGTGGGTGGTAATAAAGGCCTCTACTAAAGAGATGGCAGTAGGAAGAGAGAGGGTGGGGTAGATTCAGTTTTTAATGACTTTTAACTATCACATGTTATCATCATTAGCATCATTACTTTAAATGGTCTATAATTCTGTCTATACAGGCCCTATCGCTCCCATTTATAACTGTTCTTAATCTTTCAGAGGCTGTCATGGCCAAGAAGTTCAACAATTGATGGGCAATCTTCAAGTAATGAGCCCCTTGTCTCTTAGGCAGCTTCTCGAATTGCAAATGTACAATAGTTAGAAACTTAAAAGTTTCTTAGGACCTACATAATTTGAAATTTACTAACATTGACTTTGAAATCTAGAGGGGGAAGGGAAGTCAAAATGTGCCATTGTGGCATTGGATCAAGACTTCTGGGAAATATTAAATATTGTAGTAATTAAATTTATGTATTAAATTAAAATTTTAAATAAATACTAAAATTGCTATTGTCATTGTTTTCACTGTTCTTTCTCTTCATTATTGGGTCATGCAAAGGGATTATCATGAATTCAAACCACCAGGTTGTCATCATTCCTAAACGTTAGTTTGAAACCCTTTGGGCTCATCAGCATATTTGTCCTCCCTCCCCTAAATCCTATTAACACTCCTGTTCAGTCACAATTCCCTCCTCCCACCCCAGGCATAGTACAAGGAAAAGTATTCAAGTATTCAAAAACACAAATGGATTTGTGATATCATCAGGGTAAGCAAATCATCTACAATGATACAGATCTCCCAACCCAGTCATGTCAGTCTATTCTGTTGTCCTCATGACTTCCCATGAATTCCTCACAGGGTATCTACCCAAGGTGTTGGAGGCTTTCCACTTTCTTTTACATCCTGAAGGAGACAATGGAATCTATAGTCTGTCCATTGGTCTTCCCTTGCCTTTGCCCCATGATTAGCCCATCTTCCTTTTCTCATGCTACATTTCCTTATTAACACACTTTATACTGCTCTCCTTGTGTAATTCTTTTTTTTTCTTGAAATATGTTGCAGCCTACTAATTTCCACTACAAACCTCTTCATTGCCATTTGGGTGATTTTCAATTTCAATTCACTATGAACAATATGCTCCTTTAAATGCCTCCTTTGAACCAGTTGTTTCCGATCACATAGACGTGTGCGGTCAAGAAAAGAAAACATTTTCTCTCTGTTTTCCTGGCCTCCTAATTCATATTTCTGAGAACTGTCCTGGAGGTCACTTTTCAAACTCCCATTCTTTTATCTGGCTATGGTTGTCAAAAGGAAATTAATCTTTTGGAGCCAAATGAAATTTGGGCTTCCCAGCACTAGCCACTAATGAAAAATGCATTAACGGCAAGCTTCAGAAAATCCCTGGCTCTCAGCACCAGAGGGTAAATTTAAATAATTCTATGAATATAGATCAATAAAACTAATTTACTTATAGCCTTTGTGTGCAGTATTCAAATCTGAATAAAAGTCATTTGTATTACAATGTCTTGTATTAATTTGAAGTATCTATTGTTTTACATATTAAATTAATCTTGGTCTTTAGACAGAGCTTCATATATAATATTAAAATATGTACCATGTGATTTGGTATTAGTCATGCTAGGATTTCATAATTCAGCATGGTTTGCTTGGATGTCATTTGGAAGGCCTGGCAAGGTCCCAGAGGGCTGGAGCTAAAAAGCCTGGGATAAATTGGAAGGAGAGCATAGAACTTTCTCATTCAAGAGGGCTTGGAGGCAATGACTCTGTTGGAAGGCATTCTGGGGGGCTTGGGGGTTTGGGGCAGTCTCAGTCTGGGGAGTAACTAAAAGGATTGTAGGATTTGAGAGTTGACAAGGACCTTTGAGGGTACCCAGGCTAACCAGCAAATTTTTCTGATAAGTCCTAGAAAAATGAAAGGGCTCACTGAAGATCACAGGGCAGTAGTGAGTCGAAGAGTTTGGGTTTAAACTCAGTTCACTTTGTTTCCACAGATATTTATTTAACACCTAATATGTGCCTGGCACCATGCTGGTTTCTGAGCATACAAAAACAAAAGCAGAATTGTCCCTGCTCTCAAGAAGCTTACATTTTGCTAGGTGCACCCAATCCATTCATTCATGGATCAATTAATACATAGAATAAGCTCAAGTCTTCTAAGTCCAGGGTTCTTTCTACAAAGGTTATGTGACAAAGAACAGCAAACAAAAGGGAATGACTGAGTATCAAGGATATATGATAGCCTGCACTAATGATTCAGAACTTGGAAATGACAGTATCAGAACGTACATATATTATGACCCTATAAAAACACTGAATGAAGGGTAATTTCTATTTTTTAACATGTAGGGTGTGAGAAGGGCTATAGGGAAATAAAGAAGACAAATGAATTTGAGGCAATAAAGTAGAAAAGATGATGGGGACATGAATTCTATCTGTAATCATCCCATTGGACTGTACTCCAAAGTAACCACTCACTCATACCCATTTATTCTCCTTTGTTGTATCAAACAATGAGACTATTTGCAAAAATATACACAGTTTATCTGCATGAGAACAAGCATTGTGTCCCCATGTATATGGCAGGAGAGACATGATGGAATAATGGTTATTTGGACTTCTTACCATGAAGACTTGTATTCACAGCTCACCTCTGATACTTAGAAGCTATGAGGCCATGAAAAAGCTATTTAACTTCTCAGAAACTGAGGAAATTCTCTTAGATTACAAGTTACAAAGGATGGTAAACTGCTTAGTGAAGGGAATTTCCATTCTCAATGAAATTGTTGATTCTTGATGTACCTGATATATTTCATATATGGATCTTGAGCTGACATATGTTTGGTGGCTTCCCTAAAACACCCAAAATAACTTCAGGATTATGATATCAACAGAACTCTATGTAGAAAATGCAAGGTACCAGGGGGGAGGAGCCAAGATGGTGGAGTAGAAAGATTCACAGAAAATGCAAGGTACCATAGGGTAGAGTAGAAAGAGAAATGGAAAAAGAAATCTGGGTTCAGACCCCAGCACCAACACTTAGTAGCTGTGGGATTGTAGATGGGGGATTTTAACTTCTGAAGCCTTTCTTTCCACACCTGTAAAATGGAGATAATCATCTTTGCAGTATCTCTCTACTTTATAGGGTTGTCCACAAACATCAAATCAACAAATATTTATTAAGCACCTGCTACGTGTAAGGCACCATGCTAAGTGTTAAGGATATAAAGAAAGACCAAGACGGTTTTTGCTTTCAGGGAGTTTGCAATCAAATGGTTGGATTAGACATGTTTGTAAAATATTTTATATGTACATGTTTATGTATATGTCTATATATAATATATATGTATATATAATATAATAATATAATATAATACATACACACATATATACATATATAGTTGTATATACAGTTGTAAAGTGTTTTGTAGGCTTCAAAACTTTACGTAAAGGGCATCTGGACAGCATAGTAGACAAAATCCTGTAGCTGGAATCGAGCAGATTTGAGTATAAAAGCTGTCTCAGACACCTAACTGTGTACATCTGGGGGCATTAGAATTATTCCCAGACTCAATTTTTTCATATGCAAAATGGGGATAGTAAAGCACCCATCTCACAGAGTTGTTGTGGAGATCAAATGAGATAACATTCGTAAATTTCTTTGCAAATCTTAAAGTGCTACATCCGTTTTAGTTGTTGTTATACAGCTGTAGAAGCAGTGACATCTGAGGCACTATAAGCAAATCAAGGAATTCAGGTTCAACTGCAAGAATTAGGGACATTTTATGATCTGGGAATATGCTCAGAAAATTCCAAAGGTCTCTAAAAGGTGTGAGGAAACTCAGGATGCTTCATCTCTTCTTGGAATTGTAGATCTTTATGGGATACCTTTAACTCCCTAGGTCTCTGTTGAGCCCTGTAAGAACTTCCTGTAGGGTGTATGAGTATCTGATTCGTCAAAGCAGCATGGTGCAGTGGAAAGTGGTCTAGAGCTGGCATCAGAAGACTTGTATTCAAATCTTGGCTTCACTACAGACTACCTATATCTTTTGGACAAATCTTAATTTCTCTGAACCTTAGTTTCCTCCTCTGTAAAATAAGCAGGTTGGTCTAGATATAATAAAGCTTTAATATTAGCCAAGAGTTTTGCTTTTTTATGTCATTTTATCCTTACAATAACACTGTGAGGTAGTTGCTATTAATATCCCCATTTTACAGATGATGAAACTGAGACCCAGAGAAGTTATTTTCTTGGGGGTTTTATTCATTCAGATACTTTGAGAATCTCATACAGGATCAGCTGTGCATGTCCCAGTGAATGAAGTGAGTGAATGGGAGATTAAAGTGATGGCAAGAGAATGAAAGATACAAGACAAATGAACTATGGGGCAGCACAGGCTGCAGGTTAGTAATAAAGCATAAAGTTCAGCCTGTAATCAATCATTTAGCATTATGTAGACATAACCAGTGAGTACTTAGGAAGAGAAACTTGAACAAATTAAGAAGTGCATCATGGTCTTCTTTTATTTTTTTGTCCTTTAAGGACTTATGCAGTGGGATGAGATTAGTTGGTTAGGAAAGTATTGATGGAGTATATAAAAAGCCAGTATCCTCCTCCCGCCTCCACCATCATCCCCACCCTTGTTTTTATTCCAGTTCAATAGCCCCACACATGCCAGTTTTTGCCTTTAAATAGCACCTAAATGTTCTGCATTATTAGCTACACAATCTTGGTTTTCTTTAGTTCCACAAGTCAGTAAAAGAGTCCTACCACTTATTCTGATAATATTATCCCTACTTTCTGGATAATAGAAGTGAGGCCAAATTCAATGTCTTTGTTCACGCATCAAGGTCATCATGGGACTAGGCTAGATTTCATTCACTTTGCACCCAGAGATTGTGGGTCTCCACAAATAAAATGAAGCTTGCAAAAATATTTAGGGTAGTTTTTCTCATGGTTTCAAAGTATTGGTAACAAATGGGAGCACTCATCATTTGGAAAATCTCTGAATGAATATGTAGTCTAATGTAGTCAATGTCTCAACTCTATAAATCTGGTTCTGACTTGTTTGTTGGTTCCTGGTTCTCAAGTAAAAATAGCTAACCTCTCTCCTACACACATAATACACATGTGTGTATGTATGTACATACACATATGCATACCCAAATATGCATATTTTAAAACTTACAGTGTATTTTACATATTTCTCTAATTTAATCCTCACAACAACCCTATGGGTTTACAAATAAGAAAGTGAGTCTCAGAGAGGTTCAGTGACATGACCAAGGTCACACTAGTAGGTGTCTGAGGCAGGAGTTGACTCAGATCTTCCTGCATCTAGATCCAGCGCTCTATTGATGATGCCACCTCATCAGTAGAAATCTCAATACTACTACTGGACCATAAAAATCTTAAAGTATTCATAACCTGCCATGAAACCTACACTACTAATTCAAATGTCATGACAATGTCTATGCTTTGGTCTTTGGCACAAAACAATCATTTATTTCTGATACCCCCGTGTTTTGTCTCCCTGAAAGAATTAGAGGCTCATTATTTATTTTAGTGAGTTTCTTCTGTGGTGGCAAGTAGAAGGAAATAGATGAGATAAGCCATATGAAGGGAGTTATATTTACCTGCCCAAGTATACATACTAACGATATTTAGAATCACAAATAAGCCGATATAAACTAAGTAAGGTAAGGCATGGCGACAGCATTGATGAAACTCAGAAATTACTCATTCAACACCTATTTACTGTGAGTGCTACATCAGGCTATTTGTAAGGGTGCAAAATAGTCAAGGTACCAGGAAATGAGGTAGAACAAATAAGAACAATAGTTAACATTTATATAGTGCTTTAAAATTTACAAAACACTACATATAATATTTCATTTGATTCTTATAACCGTTACTGCATTTAGTAAAGAGAGACGCAGAGAGAATCATTCAGGACCACAGAGCCCATAAGTTTTAAAGCAGAATCTGAATTCAGGTCTTCCTGATTCTGAAACCAGCCCTTTATCCACAACTCTATCTAGCTGCCTCAATAATAATGAGTTCATGTATATATCAATCAATTGGTGAAAAATCATTGAATAATGTCCTCCTATGTGCCAGATACTATGCTAAGCACTAGAGATGCTTTCAATTCCCCTGCTCAGTCATACCATAAAGGTAGGTCCTGCTCTGCTAGAATGGGCCAAATCCATCTTTAGATGGGAGAGAACTCAATTTTCCAGGAATGAGGACCCCCCTCCCCGCCCTGCCTCCCCACAACACACACCTCTCCATTAAGCTTGCCTGTATGATGGATGTGCTTTCCTGAGGAAAGCCTCCCAGCTTGAGGAGTTGGGTGGGGAAGTAACTATCATTTTACCACCACCACTCCCTGCCTTCTTTCAAATAAAAATAGATCCTGATGGGACATTGGTTGAAGAAAGAGGAGCAACAGCAGAAGGGAAGAGGGAGGATGGAAAAGGAGGCCAGTGGATGATGATGGAGGCGAGATCTTGATAATATAGGAAGGACACTCTAAACAAGAATGGTCCAAGCTGATCTCCATTGCAGTCACACACATAAGACAGAGAATCTTTGCCTAATGGATTTGAATTCCATCCTAGTCTTCTTAAGAATCCCCCAGAACCTGAGCCCAGAAAGTCCTCTTACTTCAGATGACAAATGTAGTGTCAGAGGTAAGATTTGAATTCAGATCCTCTGACTACATACCTTGGCTCCTTCTATTTATTGAAACTAAGATCACTTCCCCTCCCTCCCTCCCTCTCACACACATATGCATTCTAAACACACACACACACACACATATATACACATACACGCATACATACCAACAGAGGCACACGTCCCAGGAAAATGACATCAGATGAGCTGTTTATCTCCTTCTTTCCTGTTGCCAATAATGCTGACTTTTCTTAGAAAGGCAAGAATGTGGTAGCAAAGACACATGAGGTCATTTTCTTTCCAGAAGTGATTGGCCTTCTAGGGAACCATGACTGCAGCATGTTTGCAGAATGCTGTTGAGAAATGGGCCTTGAGGAGTCAAAGCCGCTAGAGTCCTTGAAAAAAATGCACTCGCATTCAGTGTGGACTTTATTAAAAAGAGCTCACATTTATATAATGTTAAAATGCATGTGTAAGATGTCTCCCTCATAACAGCCCTTTGAGGTAGATGGTACAGGTATTATCATTCCTTCTTTTCAATAAAAGAAATCTTTCTCTCAAAGTATTACTCAGGGTCACACAGCCAGAGAGAATCAGGGCCAAGTTTCAGTCCCAAATTTTTCCTGACTCCAAATCCAGGGCTTGAGGTCTCTCTTACATGATGCAATAATAATAGTTCTTCATCCATATAGTGCTTTATGATGTTTACAGTCTCATGTCTACTACCTCATCTTTGTGAGATGCAAGGGCTGATGTGATCATGTCCATTTTACAGATGGGAAAACTAAAGTCAAAAATGTTCAGTACGTGCATAGGTGCCAATGACAGAGGAAATTTTAACCCAGATCTCTTTACTCCTTGTCAGGAGTGCTAGGGTTCCTGAAACACCTTTGGATCACCAAATTTGGTTGAGAGAAAGCAATTATATAACTTGAAGAAAATATTACAAAATAGATTCCCTTTACAAATACCAGGAGGAAACCTTAAGAAAACTAATAAGAAATTAATCAGAAACAGTGTCTGTTCTGGTTTCTGAAAAAATATATATATATTTATGTATATATATATTTATATACACATATATATATATACACATACATATTAGTAAGTATATGTACACATACTATATATATACACACATACATATTAATGAAGTGAGTATATATACACATACTATATATATATATATATATATATATACATATTAGTGAGGATAGATTTAAGTTAATGAATCATCTCTCTCAGGCATATTTACATTTTTAGCCCGATGTCTAAGTGGGGAATAAACATTTGTCCTTTGTTAAAAGAATTTGATATTTGAAACAGTAGGATCAGAGAGGAAGGCATTTGGGAAAATTAGGAAGCAAAATGGCTGCCTAAACACAGTACTGAAATCTAAGACAAGGACTGTGTTCTTATGCTTGTAGAACTTAACAAGGTGGTGAGATAAACCCCATTTCCCCTTCTCATGTTGCCATCTTCTAGAATATCAGTTTTGTATTTCGAAAATTCTACCTTAAAAAATTCTCTTTTTTTAAGTCTCCTATTATACCATCTACCTATACCATGATTTTCCCATAGACCTACCAATCAATGGAGAGTCAATTTATTTCCAGTTATTTATTTATTTCTATTGCTACCACAAAAAGTACTGCTGTGAATATTTTGGTATATATAGGATTTCTCTTTGACTTCCTCAGGGAACATGCTCAGTAGCAGGATGTCTGACTCGAAGGAATAATCATATCTGTACCACCCACCTCATCAAGTTCTTCCAAGCCCTGTGACTGTGGGAAGGGAAAAGAACCTCTTTGAGTCTCAGCGTCCTTATCTATAAAGTAAGGAAGTTCATGCTTATACCACTCATCTCTCAGGGTTGTGTGAGTCAAGTCAAGTCTTCTGTAAACCACAAAGCACTTTCTAAGCCTGAGTTGGTTCTTTGATACTTCATGGGGCCTGTGATCTCACAGACCTAGGCATTCCCTTTCCTGGTGCAGATCACAAGTCATTCACTGCTTCTCATCCCTATGGTATGTCCAAGAAGTCCAAGTTTTGCTACAGATTCACATTGCAGGCATTCACCTTTAGGATAAAGTAATAAAAATTTATTGGGTATTATTGGGCTGCCTATTCACTCTCCTTGGCTTTCATGACACCTCTGCCATCTCCTTTTCTTATGCTATCTCTCCGGGAATGTATCAATTCCTAGCATAACACTTGCAGAGAGGACATTGGGAACATGTTGCAGCGTACTTTCTGTGAAACTCATATTTGCTTTTGTCCAGATTATGTGAATGCATCAGCGCTGTTATAGAAGCTGCAGTGGCCAACATAGAGTTGTTTTATATGTTATAGTCTTGTGGAGTGGGACTCTCAGACTTGCTTATACTCCCCCAGCCTTTATCGATCTGAGATAGGGCATCATCACTTTTCATCGTACTAGGAAATTGAGATGCAGAGTGACTTACTCATGATGCCTGGATTAGGTAAGGGTCAGATGGGGCTTTAAAGCCAAATGCAGCTCTCTATCACATTACAATACTTTACTTTTCTTTAAAAATATTTATTTTGTATCACTTTTTTCAATAGTTATTATCTGTTTTGGCCTTCATAATGACAATGTGAAGGCAGGTATTTGTTTTTAGGTTAATATACTAACCATTCTAACATAACTGGTGAGTGTCAGGGGTGAGATTTGAACCCAGCATCTTAGCCTTCCAAGTTCTATGCTCCATCTACCAGGCTAGGTTGCGTCCCCCATCATGCTTCTTTTAACATGAAAAACATGGGATTCATTGAATGTTAAATGCCAATGATACACTTCATAAGAGTACAGTCAGACCCCTTAGGTTCCTAAAAAACAAGCCTAGAAATTTGATCCCTTCCTTTCTGCCCCAAATCTATCACATCCCACTCATCCTTCCAGACCTACTTGTCTCTTCCATGAAGCCCATCCCATTGACCCAGCTGGAAATGAGCTCTCCTTCTTCTGAGCTCCTCCTCTCTTCCTTGTCTCTGCAGTTCATTTAGCAATTAACCATGTGCAACCTTGAAATACCCCTCTATTGATGTCTTGAGCCACTATTTAAATCTTTGTCTGTTCTTTCATTTTTCACATGTCTATGTCTTGTCTCTCCAGGTAGATTTAAAGTTTCCAGTGGGCAGGGACTGTGTCTTCCACATCTTTGCATCTCCCCCTACCTCCACCCCCATTTACTGAATATAGCCCTGGGTACTTAGCAGACTCTCAACCAGGGTTTGTCAATTTGGTTTTAATGGCATCCTGAGGCTGTTCATCTGAGTCATCCTTCCTTCTCTTCACCTCTTTCTGGCACTTCTCTGAAGGTTTTATAACTTCCTCTCAAACTGCAAAATTAAAATGAAACAATTCAATCTGTTTTTTTTAAAGGACCCAAAATAGTACCAAGACTCTTTCACAGAAGCAATGTCACTCTAGGCTGCCACAGCATCTGGAATTGGGGACATCAGAGTCTTGGCGCTGTTCCACCTCAGCAGTTTTCTGGGGGCTCACTGCTTCTGAGTCTCAGGTACCTTTTCTTAGCTCAGCCTAAATACCTCTGGGGAAACACTCTCTGGGGAAATCCATCGCAGAAGAAGGATGCTGATACCTAAGAATTACTGCCTGAGTAGTTATATATTGACTGTGTTCAGGGAATCCAAATCTACATTAGCTGTGACCCTACCTTCAAGGGGCAGACAGTCTGAGATGGTTATACATGTGGCAAGTCTCATTCAAAGTCACCTTAGGCACAATTGTGAAGGAGGTGAAGCTTGCCTTTAGTGCCTCCATTCTCCTGGACTATTTTCCTCTTTCCTCAAGGGCTCAATGACTTTTCTCTTTCCCTCTCACTTCATTCTGTCAAAGCCTGCTTTTCTGGAAAAAAGTCCACTATGGATCAATTTACACCTTAGTGTGAATTTAAGGCAGCTCAGCAATGCCCCTACCAGTAGCATTTGGTCTTTAAGCAGGGAATTCAAGCCTTCAGCATGCATTAAAGAAAATTCATGTGTTAACAGGGACTGGGGATCTATAGGGAGTTGGGGGAAGGAAAGGCAGAGCCAAGGCCTTCTCTGATCTATATACTTGCTTATTCTGCTTATCTGTAAGCCTAGCCCAGAACTCATGTGATTGGGGCCCTCCATAGACTGGGACAAAACAAAACATGTTCCATTCTCACTGTCTTCTACACTGGCTGTTTTGTGCTCTTAAAACCCTCTCACTTGATACCACCAAGATTAGATAAATTCCAAATTAGCTAAAACACTGTCTTTATTTTCCTTTCTCCAGAAACTAACTTCTAAGCACCTTTGACTGGCCAAATCAAGGTTGTTTTCCCTAATTTCTCTTTTGAAGGTTCCTCATGCTTCAGTTCCAGAAAGGATATGTGCCTCATTCTGTGAGCTGGGGAATACAAATTTATCAGGTGTTCATTCACTTAAGAATTTAATAAGGAATTAGTGATTTTACAAAGAATTCTTCATAAAAAAGCCCTCCAGGACATCCTATGAATGCACTTGAAAGAGCATAAACCAATCTGACTAAGGAAAAATGTTGTTGACCTTCCACTGGCCATTGGTCAAACCAGTTTGGCTTGAATGAAATCCACCAAATTCACTTCTGAATATATATTTCCCTGGATACCATTCACCACTCTACTGGATGAAAAGAGGGAGGATGACATGTCAAGGGTGGTATGGAATCAAGGTTGTATCCCTGAAGTTATAGTAACAGTCTTTGAATTCAGGTTTAGAAAGAATCTCACAGATCTCCTCAACTCGACTGAGTAGGAAATTCTACAACATACCTGACAAGTTCGAAGACTTCCAGGAATGAATAATTGCACTACCTCCTAAGCAAGCCCATTCCAATTTCAGACAGTTTTGATAAGAAGTTTTCCTTTATGTCAAACCTAAACCTAACTCCCTACATCATCCCTTTGCTGTTTCTAACTCTAGTCTCTAAGAACAAAATTCAAGTTTAACCCTTCCACATGACAACATTTCATTCTGTTAACGGTGATAACATGTCTGTCCCAACTCTTCTCTCCTTACAGGAACAATAGTGGGGCACCTTAAAGGGCCTTAGAGATTATCAGTTCCATACCACTTCATTTTACAAATGAAAGAATGAGGCCCACAGAGGTTGTCTCCTTTCTAGTATTATAATGCCAGTAAGTGCCTAAGACAGGGTTTGAACCCACATCTTCTTAGCTCCAAGTTCCACCCTCTATCTAGCATAACACTCTGCCCCCACAGGACAAACATTCCAATCCTCCAGTGGCATGATACTTGAGGTGATTCACCATCTTAACCTCCCTTCTCAAACTTGCTAATGTCATTCCTAAAATCTTAACCTCTATTATGTAGATATATACATGGCAAAAGAAATTAATTAGACCATGAAGAAATGTTCCATTCCCATAGCATCATTTTAGTTAACATTAACTGTATAATAATAATAAATAATAATTATTATTTTATGGCTTGCTTGACTTGTATAAAAGTGTTTTGATGTGGAGGCCATAGTGATCCATTTATAAAGCCCCAAAGATCTTAGTTTGAATGTAGGTTCTGAAACTTGCAATCTCCATGAGTTTGGGGAAGTCATTTATTTGTTGTAGGTTCCTGATTTACTCACGTAAAAGGAAGTGGTTGGGCTGAGAGATCTCTAAGATTTCCTAAGATCCATTATTTTCTTTGAGCTTCACAACAGCCTTCTTAAGTAAGTAGTACCAAGTTTGTCTTCCCCATTTTACGTAGAAGAAAAGTAGCAATCAACAAGTTTAGGTAAATGGGCAGTGATGACACAGCAGGTGAATGACAGAACTAAATTCTTTCTTCTAATTCCAAGTGCAAATGCCCTTCCTTTGCAATTGGATAAAAATCCGAACTCAAAAATGATTTGTTTGACATTTTAGTGACCTTGGTATGATATTTTCTTATATGATCTTCCTCCCTTAGTCAAAGGAAATCGACAAAGGTGTATTGGTCTCCTACTACATCTAAGGGTGGTGTAGTGAGGAATAAGCGATTAAATTCAGAGTTAAAGTCTCGAGCTCAGACCTGATTCTCCTCCTTACTAACCTGTGTTAGTAGATAGCAACTATGTACCTGTGACAGTAGATAGGTCAGTTCCTTTTTCTGAGCCTTAGTTTCCTCATCAGTAAAACAAAGGGTTGGAATAGATTGTTTCTAGGGAATATTTTAGTGCTAAATTCTATAAACCTATATAGAAATACAATAAGTTTATATAGGTTCTCCTAGAGTTTAAATTAAGTTTTTTATTAATTTATTATTATAATTATACATTATTGATATTAACTTAAATTAAGTTCAGTGAGGGTAGCAACCTCTGCTCTCATATTTTTTCCCAAAGCCATGAGGTTCTGCCCTTTCTAATGGTATAGTACATATGGGGACCACACAACCCTTGTGGGAGAACAACTGAGAGTAACTAGTCTTGGGAGCAGGGGAACTCTGTCCATTTCTCCCTTAAGCCCCTATACTATATGAGGTTCCAAGCACACAAAAACAGGTAAGAAACAGTTCCTATTCTCATAGGGTTTGTTATTTATCAAATAAAGGGAAAGATGTGTGTAAAAAACAACTATGATGTAAGATATACTTAAATTACAGTGATCCACTTTTGATATTATTAAACTATCTTCTCCTGGAGACTTTAGCCATGTAGTTCTATGATTCTGTTCTTAACTCATTCTCTTCCTATCTAACAGTTCCTCATCAGTGTTTTCTGCTGCCGATTCATCATCAGCTCCATCCTGAACCCTCTTCTCCTTTCTCTTCACATTTCTCTCTTGGTCACCCCATCAGTTCCCATGGGTTCAACTACCATTGCTCTTCAGATGACTATCAGATCTAGATATCCAAGCATGATCTCCCTTCAAAACTCATTTCACATCTTCAACTATTTCAGTCTTTTCCTTGATGTCCCACAGGCACTTCATCCCTCACATGTACTAAACCAAGTTAACTAACACCCTCTTCCCAAAAAAGAAAAAGTTCATCCTTCTTCAATCTTTCCTTTTTCTGTCAAAGATTTTCTGATCCTTTCAGTTCCCAGTGGATAGAGTGCTCAGTCCAGAATCAGGAAATTCAAAGCCTCAGATGCTTATTAGATGTGTATGATCCTGGGCAAATTGCTTACCTTCTCTATGCCTTAGTTTTAACTGTAAAATGGGGATAATATTGTGCCTACCTCCCAACGTTGTTGAGAGATATTTGTATGAGATGCTTGTAAAGTGTTTAACACAGTGACTGGCACATAGTAGATGCCTATAAATGCTGGTTGTCATCATCATCATCTTAGAGTTATTCTTGACTCTCCATTCTCACTCGTTGCACACATCAAATCAATTGCCAAGTCAATTAATCAAGAAACATTTATGAGGATAGGTGGGTGGTGCAGTGCATAGAATGCTGGGCCTGGAGTCAAGAAGACATGAGTTTAGATCTGGTCTCAGATACTTGCTAGCTGTGTGACCCTGGGCAAGTCACTTACTTGTTACTTGCCTCAGTTTCTTTATTTGTAAAATAAATAGAAAACAGTAGTACCTCCCTCACTCTTAGGGTTGTTGCAAGGATGAAATAAGACAATAATTTTAATATTTTTTAAGACAGTGCCTGGTACATAACAAATGCTATATAAATGCTAGCTATTATTATTTATTAAGCTACATGTCATGTACTCTTTTGGGGATTGGGGATACAAATATTAAAAAAAAGAAATTGTCCTTGTCTGCAAGTCATGTACAGTCTATCAGATATCAAGTATACATATAAAAATACAAAAACATAAATGCAAGGTATATTGAGGGGAGATCCTAACATCTAGGGCTATCAAAGAAGGTTTCATATGAGAGATTTTAAGAGATAGAAGTGAAGAAGAAAGTTTCTAGGCATAGGAGACACCCTGCACAAAGACATGGACATAGAAGTGCAATGGGATGCATGAGAATGAGAAAGGAAGATAATTTGGCTAGAAAATGGAGGGCATAAGTATAATGGTGGCTCATACTTATATTTAAATCTGTAGATTACAAAGTCCTTTCTTCAACATTATCCTGTCAAGTAAGTAGTATAAGCATAGGATTTGAGACACTCCCTTTCAGTCTGAGATCCCCAGGTAAAACTCCCCTATATTCAAAGGTGGTCTTTGGAGCCTCTTAAAACAATAGCTCATAAGCCCCCAGCCCAATTTTTTTTTTAATTTCACTAGCTAGCTAAATAATTAAATTATTTCAGATGAAAAGTATTTAATCAAAGAGCATAGAAAGAAAAAAATAGCAATGGATACTTTTCTCTACAAATCTGGGGCACACTCTCCCACAAATCAGTGGGAGATATGCATAGAAATAACATTGATAGCAAGTCACATTGAGAATGTGCATGGTCAATAAAAAAGCCTGAAGGGACTGTAGAGAGTCACTAAGGTCGTCTAAGTTTATGTCACTCCACTGTTTTCCCTGAGCCTGTTTCCTTCGGGACACTAATCTTTGATGAACCTACTCTTGGTTGTTTCATCGTATCTCTTTTTCTACGCACGCTTACCTCTCTGTATTGAGTTTTGTTTTTTTTTAAATCTGTGATGGGTGGGTTGCTCTGATGACTTCGTATTCTCTTCTAGGCAATGATCCTAGATACCAAAGTTTGTGTTTTATCTTTTCTAAGCCACCTGATGGCCACCTGATGGTGTGTGTCAACTAGAAAGCTTCTCCCAGATAAGGGTTGGCTGATAGTTTTTAGTCATAGTCACAATCTATGGGCCACCCCATTCAGTTGGATGGAGTATGACTAGTAAATATGACAGGCTATGACACACTATGAGTAAATCCCAACTATAAAAACCTTACAATGATCATGTAAAAGAATGTCATATAACCAAGTTCCTTCTTAGGATCATAGATCATGAGTCAGAAGGGATCTTAGAGGTTGTCTATCTAATTCAATTCTCTCCAGTACAGATGAGGAAACTGAGGCTAAGGGATTTTAAGTGACTGTAATAGTAAGCACTCCAACATACACAGGGGGGCCTGAAATCATAGGTTCTTAGATCTGCATTCATAAAAGGAAAGGCAACTTTTGAGGGCTTAACAATCACTTTAATCAAGCACATGTATCATTCCTTTAACCAAACACATATATCATTCACCTTGTTCAGGGGAGTTAGCACTCTGAACTTCAAAGAAAATATAGAGAAATTAAAAGTCAAAAGAAATGGCTTCCTCTGCCTGTATTCAACAGACCATAGTTACCAGAGAGGGAAGCACCAACATCTGGATTTTCAAAGCCAGGGGGCTCCTTTAGTAGCTTCCCAGAGTCCTCATCTGGCCAAACAAACACTTCCAGTCAGCAAGTCCCAAAATAAAAGCTGCATCTCAGAGTCTTTATATACTTTTTAGAGTCAGAGGGCATCATATCCCTTGAGAACTACTGTCTCATTAACAAAGGAAATGAGTGGGAAATATCCTACCTAATAACATTCAAATAGATATTTTACTTCTTGATTATACTAAAACAAAAACAGAAAAAGATTCTATTTTATTTTCCATTACAATTACTTACCTAAATATTTAGTGGTACTAAGTTCTAGAGGCAAATATTTTAATTTAGATCCTCTCCATTACACCACATTCCCTCTTCATGGTAAAAGATCTGTCTTGACACCCACTGGGAAATTCAGTTCTTATTCACTCCAATCAGTAACCTTGCCCCTTTTGCACAAACCCTTTCCAGGTCCTTTTCTGTTCTGCTCAAACTCAAAGATGTTTCTCATCCTTCCTTTGCATTACAGCTACCTTACCCTATGCTATAGTTGATTTCCCATGTGAGTTCCAATGCATCATAAGAGGAGGAGGAGGAGAAAGAAAAAGAGGGAGAGCAAGCAAAATGAGCTCTGATTTCATCCTTCCCACCTTTCATTTTCCATTTCCCCTTTCTCCTTAGTACCCTTCATGCTGGAGACTGCTCCATTCCCTCCATACCCTGTAACTACTTACATTAGGACCCCTCGTTAACCCACTGAACACATAAGGTTTCAAAATCTTGGGGAAGGCAGTTTGGGAGGTGAATTGTGTTCTCTGACAAGTATGTAAAGTATCAGATGATATACTATATCTGAAAGGCCCTATTACAGGAGATTTACAATTCAGCTCTAAGGTTACACTTCAGGTTGAAATTGGCTGACAAGGTCTCAGCTTGGGTTGGATTTATTCATACGTATTAAATTATTTTTTTAATTAGTTTGGTGCCCAGGTCATTTCTAAAGTGAAGGAATGTGAAATAAATAAACAACTTCCTGAAATAAAAAGGAAGTGGATCATGGTTTGTGTTAGTTGCTGGGTTTATACTGAAATGTTTCAGGTTGCCAAGTCATTAAACACTTCTACACATAGACTGAAACACCACAGGGCCATGTTAAGC